>PVIY010007623.1:0-53970 GCA_004026745.1 Myrmecophaga tridactyla | reverse complement strand
AAAGAAAAAAAATCTCTCAGAGTGGTGAGTTTAATAGGAGATTCTATACATAGGGCTAAGATTTAAAATTTTAAACTATCAGTAAAGGGCAAATGAGAAATAAAACTGTGCCTCTTAGGGATAGGAAATTAATAATCTAAATCTTGTTGCTGAGTGGAAGCTGGGGGAAATATGTGAAAATCTAAAAGAAATGAACCCATGATAAACAAAACCCAAAATGAATTTCCATATAGCAAACTATTAAAATATGTAATTTTTAAAGATAATATTTACAATAGCACCAACAAATCAAACCAACAAATGATGTACAAAACCTTAACAACAACAAAGAAAAACCAGTGAAACTATTGAAAGATATTAAATAACAGTTCAATAAATGGAGAGCTCTATTATTACATATATTTAAGAAGACTCCCACAATTGATATATATACAATCCCAACAGATTTCATTTTGAAACTTGACAAGAAGATTGTGAAATTTACATATAAGGGAAAAGACCAAAAATAGCTAAAATACCACATAAGAGAAAGTATACAGTTGAGATATTATCCTTATAAGGTATCAAGAATTATTATAAATATCAAATAATTAAGATATTATAGTGTATATCCCATGGATAGATGAATAGATTGATGGAACAGTAGCAGGAGCCCAGAAATATATACACATATATATGAAAGTTTGATTAACAGACTAGCTGGAAATATGCATTTTTCTATAAATGATTTTGGAAAATAAAATTGAACTCCTAACTCAAGAAATGCAATTCCATATCAATTAAAGACCAAAATGTGAACATCAAAGGTATAACAATTTTAGAAGGTGTGCCAGTTTGAAAGTGTATTTTGTACCTCAGAAAAGCCATATTTTAATCCTGATTCTGCCTGGCGGGGTCAGCCATCTCTTTTAATCCTGATTCAGTACTGTAGGTGGAAATTTTTATTAGATTATCTCCACAGAGATGTGACACACCCAATTGTGGGTGTGACCTTTTGATTAGATGGGGGTGTGACTCCACCCATTTCAGGTGGGTCTTGATTAGTTTACTGGAATCCTTTAAAAGAGGAAACATTCTGGAGAGAATCAGAAAGGACAGAGCTAGAGCCCAGGAGCAAGGAACCAGCAGATGCCAGTCATGTGACTTTCCAGCTGACAGGTGTTCCTGGGCCATCGGCCTTCCTTGAATGCCTTAGTTTGGACATTTTTATAGGCTTAGAACTGTAAACTTGTAACTTATTAAATTCCCCTTTGTAAAAGCCAATCCAGTTCTGGTATAATGCATTCCGGCAGCTTACAAACGAACAAATAAGGCAATATAGGAAAATTTCTTTACCATTTCCATTCAACATTGTTTCAGAGGTGACTTTGGAGTGGGGAAGGGTTTCTTAAGTGAAACAGAAGTAAAAACCATAAAGATACCACAGGGTGGTACAACGGTGACTCAGTGGCAGAATTTTTGCCTGCCATGCTAGAGACCTGGGTTTGATTCCCAGAATCTGTCCATGAAAAAAAAAAAAAAAGATACCATGTGGCAGAGACTATGAATACCCCCAACTGTGCTTCTCTATGATTCCAGTCTCCCTTGCAATAAATTGGAGCTTCATGACCACGTTCTGCTTAATATGATTTGGGGCAGGAGTGAAATAAGCCATTTCTGGTCTTCACACTTAAAAATAACCTGTTCAGTCCTCCTGATCTCCTTCCCTTACAAGAGCAACTTTGGAAGCCACATATTTTCTTTTGTTTAATGCAATTTTATTGAGGTACATTATAGATTCATATACAATATAATCATCCAAAGTGTGCGATCAGTGGTTCACAGTATCATCATATGGCTGTGCATTCATTACCACAATTGACTTAGGAATATTTTCATTACTCCAAAAAAAATAAAAATAAGAGTAAAAGTAAAAATGAAAGTAGAAAGGAATGCCCAAAACACTCCATACCCCCTCACACCCCCCTTTATTATTTATTTTTTTGTCTTTTTGTTTTTCTTACTCATCTGTCCACATACTGGATAAAGGGAGTGTCAGTCACAAGGTTTTCACAATCACATGGTCACACCTTAAAAGCCCTATAGTTATTCAATCATCTTCAAGAATCAAGGTTATTGGATTACAGTCCAATAGTTTCAGCTGTTCCCTCTAGCTACTCCAACACACTAAAACCCAAAAAAGGATAGCTATATAATGCATGAGAATAACCTCAAGAATACCCTCTTGACACTCTGAAATCTCTCAGCCACTGAAACTTTATTTTATTTCTCTTCCCCTTTTTGGTTAAGAAGTCCTTCTCACTCACAATGCCAGGGCCAGGCTCATCCCCTGAAGTCATGTCCTACATATGGGCCTTCTCACTCACATTGCCAGGGAGATTTACACCCCTGGGAGTCTTGTCCCACATATGGGGGAGGGTAGTGAATTTATCTGCAGAGTTGGCTTAGTGCGAGAAGCCATTTCTGAGCAACAAAAGAGGTTCTCTGGGAGTGATTCTTAGGCATAATCATAAGTGGGCTTAGCTTCTCCTCTGCAGAAATAAGTTTCATAAAGACAAGCCCCAAGACAAAGTGCCTGGCCCATTAAATTGGCAGTCCTCAATGACTGTGGGAGTATCGGGTCTCCCCCAGATGGGGAAGTATGAGATTTCCACTTTGCTCCCCAGTCCTTCAAGGGGACTTTGCAAATACTTTTTAATCATCTGCCCAGACTATTCTGGGATGTACTGGGGCACCACAACAACCTGTACAAACCAATAAGTTCTCACCCCATATTCAAGATTCCATGTAGTTAGGATGTTCAAATAAACTAATCATACAAGTTAAATTAAATAGTGTGTTACAAGAATGCAAATTTTGCATCAAATAAACATCTCTCCTTTGGTCTCACACAGAAGTTGAAGTTTTAAAATAGTCATCTTTTACCGTTTAGTCTGCTTTACTTTAGTTCTATCCAGATCAGCTTCATCCACATCTGTAATTGAACTCTGATCACTTTTTCCATGTTTTTAACAATTGCTGTATACAGTATGCTGACTTTCATAACTGCAGAACTTTAGCTCTGATTCTTGGGTGTCACACAAATACCCCAAATTCCAGGGAACAACAGATTATACACAAAGAGCTCAGCATCTCAGAATTTAAAAATAGCCATTACAGCTCAAGAATACATGTGACTGCTGTGAGAGCTTACAATTTAGGAACCTTTACAAAAGGTCCCAACCTGATAACCCAGGCTCTCAAATTCAATTCTCAGTGTTTGCACATAAATATTTAGCCCATATTAGTGAGGTATTATACTATTTGTCTTTTGTTTCTGGCTTATTTCATTCAACATACTGTCTCCAAGTTTCATTCACCTAGTTGCATGTCTCACAACTTCATTCCTTCTTGCAGCTGCTCAATATTCCATTCTATGTATCCACAGCTCCTCCTTCTATTCCTCAGTTGATGTACTCTTAGGCCACCTCCAGCCATTGCAAAATGGGAACACTACCAACATAAACAGCAGTGTACAAATGTCCATTCGTGTCCCCATTCTCAGTTCCTCCAAGTATACACCTAACTACAGGGATGCAGGGTCATATGGTAACCCCACCCCTATCCTCCTGTGGAGCCACCACACTGCCCTCCAGAGGGGCTGCACCTCTCAACTTCCCTACCAACAGTGAATAAGCACATTTCTCTCTCCACATTTTCTCCAGCACTTGTATCCCTCTGTTCATTTTTAAACAGTTTCATTCACACAACATACAATCCAACCTAAGTAAAAACTTGATGTTTCCTGGTATAATCACTTAGCCATACCTTCACCACCACAATTTATATGAAGACATTTCCTTTTCTTCAGCAAAGAATCCCATACCCTTCCCCATATCCCTCACTTATTGACATTTAGCTTTGGCATATTGCCTTTGCTGCATTCAGTGGAAGCATATTGCAGTGTCACTGTTAACTATAGAATCTAGTTTACATAGATTGCATTTTTCCCATATACCATTCAATTTTGAACACCTTACAATGTTGACAGTCATGTTCTCCTTCATGCAAAAACATTCTTATCTTGTACATTTATTCACCATAATTGAATACACAACTCAATGATGATATTGTGAGCCATTGAGTGTATATTTTGGATGGACTGTATGTTTGTGAAGATATCTCAATAAAAATATTTAAAAATTTAAAAAAAATCACCACCATTGTCCACTCTAGGCATCGCTAAGTTATACCATCTCAGTCTTTATCCTCTGTCTTTCCTGCAGGTTTGGTATATGCCCCCAGCCCTCCTCCCTCAACCATGCTCACACTCAACTGTGTTAACTGTACTTACAGTGCTGTGCTACCACCAGAGAGTAGTGTGCGCTCCATTTCTGGGTCTTTACAATCAATCCTGTTGAACACTCTGTATTCCTTCAGCATCAAATGCCCAATCTCTACCCTCTTTCTAGCTACTTATAACCTGTGTTCTCAACTTTAATTCTCAAAGTTTACTCATTAATGGTAATTCATATAGTGAGACCATACAGCATTTTGTTTCTGGCTAATTTCACTCAGCCTAATGCCTTCAAGGTTCATCCACATTGTTACATGCTTCCTGACTTTATTCTGTCTTACAGGTGCATAGCATTCTATTGTTTGTATATACCACAGTTTGCTAAGCCACTAGACTGTTGATGGACATTGGGCTGTTTCCATCTCTTGGCAATTATGAATAATGCCAATATAAACATCAATGTGAAAATGTCCATTTGTGTCCTTGCCTTCAATTCCTCTGAATATATATATACCTAGTAATAGGATTTCTGGGTCATATGGCAATTTTATACTTAGCTCCCTGAGGGACCACCAAACTGCCTGGAAGCCACATATTTTTTAAGATGCCATTTCAAAATGGAGGACCAGCTTACCAAACATCAGACTGTGTTATTCCACTGAGATTTTGAGGTTTATGGTAAACCCGTTCTGTCTATCATATCCTAATGAAATCTAGAGAGACAATGACAGCTACAAAGCAGAGAAGATATTTGCAAGACATATTATTGACAAAAGATTAATATCCAATATAATATCTAATTCCTATAATTAATAAGAAATGGAGAAGCATCCCAATAGAAAAATGGGCAAAGATTTGTATAGCCACTTTCACAATAATCAAAAAACAGAAAAAGCCTCCTTCTTTTTCACAAATGAGAAAATGATATTTCATTATTTTCACACACATCAATACAGCAAAATTTTTAGAACTCTGATATTACCCAGTGTTAATGTTTATGCTGAACAATAGGAATTCTTATCCACTGCTAATGGAAGTATAAATTGATGCAGCTACTTTGGAGAACATCTTGGCATTACCTAATGAAAGTAAAGAAGTTTGTACTCTTCAACTTAGCAATTCTGTTCCTAGGTATATACTCTAGGCCAGTGCTTTGCATTATGCTTTGATGATGATGGAAATGTCCTGTAATCTGACTGTCCAATGTGGTAGCCACTTGCCACATGTGCCTATCAAGCACATGAAATTCAGCTCCTGTGATAAATGAATGGAATTCATATTTTTAATTAATTTTAATTTTCATTGAAATCTGTACATGTCCCTAGTGACCACTGCATGGGACAGCACAGATTTAGATGAATCTTTATATAGGTATGAAAAGAGACTGTTCATAGCAAATTGTAACACTAAAAAAAGTGGACTATTTCCAATCCTGGGAGAACACAGTAGACATATTTCTCCCTATTCTTTCTACTAAGTACAACAAAATCCTGGACTTTATGTATAAAACAAATATTAAAAGACTCTTAATGATGGAGAGAACAGAATATATGCTAAAATTAACCATATCCTGAGCTGTAAGCAAATCTCAACAAATTTAAAAGAATGCAGATCATACAGATTATAGTTTCTGACTACAATGGAATCAAACTAGAAATCAATAGCACAGAGATAACAAGAAAATTTCTGAAGACAGAAACCAAATAACACAATGCTGAATAATCCATGGGTCAAAGAGGAAGTCTCAAGAGAAATAAAAAAATACATAGAGCTGAATGAAATGAAATACAATGTATCAAAATTTGTTGGACATAGCTAAAGCAGTGCTGAGAAGGAAATTTATACCACAAAATGTACACAAACAGGAAAAAAAGAAAAGTCTCAAATCAAGAATTCCATCTCAAAAACCCAGAAAAAGAGTACAATTAACCCAAAGCTAGGCAAAAGAAGGAAATAATAACTATAAAAGCAGAAATCTATAAAAAATTTAACACAGAAAAGCAATTCAGAAAACCAGTGAAACAAAGATGAGGTTTTCTGAAAAGATCAATAAAATTGACAAATCTCAAGCAGGACTGAAAAAGGGAAAAAAAAGAGAGAAAACAAATTACCAATATCAGAAATGATATTGGCACTAGATCCGCTGCAGAAATCAAAAGGATAATAAGAAAACACTATGAACAACTCTACTCATATAAATTTAACAACTTAGATGAAATGAACCAATTCCTTGAAAAACACAAACTACCACACCTCACCCAATAGGAAATCAATCATTTGAATAGTCCTATAACTATTTAAAAATCAAATCCATAATTTAAAAACTATCCTTCCTGTGCTGGTTTAAAACTGTTATGTACCCCAGAAAGGCCACATTTAAAATCCAATCTTATGGATGCAGACTTATAGTGAATGGGATCTTTTGACTATGACATTTTTATGGCAATGTAACCCACCCAATTGTGGGTAGGGCTATTTGATTAGATTATTTCCATGGAAATTTGTAACCTCACCTATTCAAGGTGGGTCTTAAAGAGCTTACTGGAGTTCTTTAAGAGGGTGAACATTTTGAAGAAAGCTCAGATGCAGATGTTTGGAGATGCTTGGAGAGCCAATATAGAAAGCCACTGGAATCAGAAGCTGAAAGCCACACAACCCAGGTGCAAAAGACAAGGACATGCCAGCCACATGACCTCCTAGTTGGCAGAGAAACCCCAGAAGTGATCGGCCTTTCTTGAGTGAAGGTAACTTCTTGTTGATGCCTTAATTTGGACATTTTTATGGCCTTAGAACTGTAAACTTGTACCTAATAAATCTCTTTTGTAAAAGCCAATCCATTTCTGGTATATTGCATTCTGGCAGCCTTAGCAAACTGAAACACCACCCCTCTCTATAAAAATGAATCATATGGTTTTCTTTTATCATATGACTTGACTGGAGAACTCTACCAAATGTTTAAAGAAGAATCAAGAACAATTCTACACAACCTTTTCCAGAAAATAGAAGAGTAGGGAACATTTCCCAATTCATTTTATGATGCTAGTTTAAACTGTTGCAAAAGCAGATAAAGAAAGTACAATTTTAAAAACTACAGACCAATATTACTTATGAATATGCATGCAAAAATCGTTATCAAAATATTAACAAATAGCATTCAGCAATATATCAAAAGAATTATTCACAAGACCAGTACTACAAAGTCAATCAATGCAATTACAATATTAACAGGCAAAAGAAGAAAAATCATATGGTCATTCCAATTAATAGATAAAATCATTTGACAAAATTTAATTTATGATTTAAAAAAACTCTTGAAACAATTTCCTCAAGTTGATAAAAGAATCTACAAAATATCTGCAGCTAACATATTTAATGAAGAAGGACTGAATAGCTTCCCCCTTAAGATTGGAAACAAGGCAAGGATGTCTGCTACAAGTTTTAAACAGTGCAACAAGGCAAGAAAAGGAAATAAAAATTATAGTAATCAGAAATAAATAAATAAAACTGCCCACATTTACAGATGACATGACTGTCTACATAGAAAATCCCAAGGAATCTACCAAAAAAAAAAACTATGTGAACTAATAAGTGATTTCAGCAAGTTTACAGAATGCAAGCTAAACATATAGAAATCAACTAAATTTCTATATATTAGCAATGAATACAAAATTAAAAAGATAATACCACTTTCAATTGCTAAAAAAAAAAGATGTAATCCTAACAAAACTTATATAGGACTTGTATGCTGAAAACTACACAATGTTAATGAAAGAGATCAAAGATCTAAACAAATAGAGAGACATACTGTGTTCATGGATTGTAGGACTTAACATAGTGAAGATGTCAATTCTCTCCAACTTGATAAGCAGTCTTAACACAACCCTATTTTTTAAAAACCCAAGATATTTTTGTAGATATGTACAAGGTCGTTCCAAAATTTACATGTAAAGGCAAAGAAACTAGAATAACTAAAACGATTTTGAAAAAGAAGAATGAGGTGGGAATAATCATTCTACCCAATTTTGAGACTTACAGTAATCAAAAGCATGTATTGCACTGGTAGAGGTAAAAATACATATGTTAACAGAAGAGGATAGAAAACACAAAAGTAGACCAACATAATATACCCAACTGTTTTGACAGAGATGTAAAAGCAATCCAATGGAAGAAAGATAGCTTTTTCAACAAATGATGCTAGAAACAATTGGACATCCATAGACAAAAAAGTGAGCCTCAATCTAAGTCTCACACTTTATATAAAAACTAACTAAACTAAAACAACAAAATGTTTAAGAAAAAGGAGACAATCTTTGATATCTGACTTAAAAAGTTATTAAATTTGGGGCAGCTGCCGTGGCTCAGCAGGCAGAGCTCCGACCTGCCGTGCTGGAGGTCTGGAGTTCGATCCCCAGTGCCTCCTGCCCATATGCAAATTGAAAAAAAAAAAAGGTTATTAAATTTGGCACTAAATGCATGATCCATTAAAGAAACAATTGACAAATTATTTAATCAAAATTAAAATTTTTTTCTCTGCAGAAGACCCTATTAAGAAGATGCAAAGCCTGTGAGAAAATATTTGCAAATAATTTATTAAAAAAAAGACTCATATCCAGAATACACAAAGACCTCTTAAAACTCAACATTAAAAGGGAAACAATCAAAATATAACATGAGCAAAAGACATGAACAGACATTTCACCAAAGAGACATTTCACCATATGTAAATGGCAAATAGAAACAATGAAAAATAAGCACAGTCATCAGGGAAATTCAATGTAAAATCACAATTGATACAACTCTATACCTATTAGAATTGCTAACATAAAAATAATGACAACACAAAAACAGGTGATGATGGAGAGAAACTATCATTCATGCATTGCTGGTGGGAATTTAAAATGTTATAGTTACTCTGCAGCCTCTCCAGCCTCTCCAGAACATCAGATAGTTCCATCTCCCTACCCCATTTTAGTGACAGAACCTTCCAACATGAAAAAGTTAGAATGGCCATAACCCAAACACCCCTAAAGAGAGGGATAGAAAGATCAAAGGTTATGGTGGAGTTATATAGAGAAGATAAGATTTAACAAATGAATATGACTGTTGAATCATTACATTGATATTTCTCTTAGTCCTCAGTATCTTAGAGCAACTAGAAGTAAAAACCTAAAAATGTGGAATCGTAACCCAGGCCAAATATGTTCTGAAATATGTTCTACAACTAACAGTGGTACTGTGCTTTGAAATGTATTTTTTTATAGATGTTATTTTTCACAAAAAAAGTTGATCGTGGTGATAAAAAAAATATTTAAGCCTTCTAGCCTCCTATATTCTGGAGCAGCTGGAAGGAAAAATCTTAGAGTATGGGGCAGTAACCCATGACAAACTGAGGGATCTGTCCTGTAACTTCCTGTTGAAGAGTGCTTTGAAAACTATTGCTTTTTTATTTCTTTGCTTTCTTTATATGTTATACTATACAATAAAAGTTTAAAAACGTGTTATAGTCACTCTGGAAGACTGTTCGGCAGTTTCTTAGACAATGTAACATGCATCCACCATACAACCAACAATTGCACCATGGGCATTTATCCCAGAGAAATGAAGGCCTATATTCTCACCAAAACCTGGACCCAAATGTTTGTACAGCTTTATTCATAATAACTCCAGCCTAGAACAACTCAGATGTCCTTCAACAGGTGAATGGTTAAATCCGCTGTACTGCATCCATGCCACGGAATATAAGCTGGCAATAAAAAGAAACAAACTATTGATAGACACACCAACCTGGATGAACTCAGTAGTGTTAAGTGAAAAAAGTCAATTCCAAAAGTCTATATAATGTATGGTTTAATTTTTATAGCATTCTTGAAATGACAAAATTATCAAAATGAAAAACAGATTAGTGGTTGCCAGGGTTTAAGGCCTGGCCTGGCGCATAGAGGCTGGAGGGAAGTGGTTTGACCATAAAGGGCAGCAAAAAGGATCCTGTGGTGATGGAAATATTCTGTATCTGTATCACCAATCAATATCCTAGCTGTGGTATTGTTATTATAGTTTTGTAAGATATTACCATTGGTGAAACTGGGGTTTACATAGGAGCTCCCTATATTATTTCTGAAAACTGCAGGGAAATAAAAAATTATCTTAAAACAAAAGAATACCTTTTTAAAAAATGTAAAGAGATCACATGTCTATCAATACTAAAATGCAAAAATAAATTATTATATAATCATATTCTTTGGAATATAAGCAAAATAAAAAAATACGTTTTAAAAGTAAAGAAATCACATCTATCAATAGTAAAATGCAAAAATAAATTACTATGTAATCATATTCATTGGAATATAAGCAAAATCAAAAAAATAAATAAATACCTTTTACAGAGGTAAAAGGAGAGAAGGGATGGTTTCATGGATGGCACTTAGGGGATTTTCAAAGCAAAAGTAATATATCTTTTTCCCATAAACTGAGTGGGACGTTCCCCGGTATTCATTGTACTATTATCCTTTATAGCTAACACATGTCTTATAAATAAACATTCTTTTGAAAACACTTAACACTATACATTTTAAAGTTTTTTAAGTTAAGAAAAATTTTGATTTTTATTCATTTTTAAAGGATATTTTCAGTGCACCAATAAACTAGAAATTAAAAAGATAGCCTTACCATCAATAAGCTCACTAAAAACTAAGTAGTGCATTTAGCAATTAAAATTAGAATTCTCATTCAGCTTCTGGAGAAACTGTCAGATACCACAGAAAAATGATTAGAAAGCAGTTAGGTACAAGGGTGCAATGAAATGTGAGATGAGCACAAAGATAAAAGGGGACACATAATTAATGGTTAAAAGTGAGCCAATCATATTTCATACGTATGTGGCATAATGCTATTGGGATAGATCTTAGAACAACAAAGAGAACAGACAAAATGTGCCCATGTGCAAAAGATGGGTGCTTGAAAATTTGGGAGAGAGGGTTCAGGAGGCTCTAGTCAGCCATCAGAAATGTTAGAACTTCAATGTCTAGGTGGCTTTAAGGAAAACAAAGAGCATTTTAGAATGCAGCACTCACTAAAAGAAGGACCTAGAGAATTCAGTGAATGATGTAAAACTAAATGATTATGGAGAGGTTACTAGAAACAAAAATTTGGTGGAAATTTCCATTAATTTTGTTAACAAAGTTTATATGGGGAGGGGGATAGGTGGCTCTTCCCAAATGCACTGCTTTCAGAGCTAAATGCAATTAACAATTATTGAGCACTTACTGTATTCCAGGCATGGCGCTAAGTATGTTACACGCAGTGGTTAATTTAGGAATCACAGTGTTCTACGCAGTGGAATTATTACTCCCCTGATTTTAGAGGTGAAGAATCTTAGAACTTGCAAGGTTGAGAACTTACCCTAGCAAGTAACAGAACAAGATACAGAACCAGACCTGCTGGACTGACTCCAGAGCCTGGACCCTTAAGCACTGTGCAAACTACTACTGGCAACAAAAAAAGGGAGCAAAGTACCAATTAATGATGTCCCCCATGCTAAGGAGAAGTGTTTGGGTGGAAAGTACCTATAGCCGCCACGCCACGTAAGTAACATAACCTCCATAAAATTTAGTCAATTGCCAGAAAGTTCAACGGGCATAAACTTTAAACGTTTGCAGTGATAGCAGGGATAAACATTCCAGCCCTTGGCTCTTGTTCTTTTTCATTTGCTCCTATTTGTACGATGTTGCATCTTGCAGATGCAGAAAGCCAAACTATCAACTCTTCTGTGTGTTGTACAATGTCAAGATGGTATGAGGAAAAAACTGCTATGAGGAGCCCAAATTGTGTCAAATTGTAACTGGCGGAAGGCTGGTTCTGAGGTGGTCAGAGAGAGAAACTAGGTTTTCAGAAACAAAGTTTTTAACCTATGTATGTGTATGAAACAGGCTGTACCTCTGGCTTCTCTAAATAATCTTAAAAGGCAAAACCCAACTCTTTCTGGTTGAAAATGAAAAACCATTTTTCCAAGCCACAAACCCAACAGCACACTGAAAAGTAGTTCTGCTCCTCAAAAAGGCAAATGCTATCTGAGAGCACCAGATTAACTTGCTTGCCCTTGGTATAGTTTAGCAAGGCTTCTCTCCATTGGCAGAAATAGCAACACAATTTCCTGCAGATCAAATTTGCAATTTCTCTCAAAAAATATCTTTCATTTTGTACATGCATATTCATAAAATGAAAATAACTTCAGTTGCTGGCACTCTGGGCCTGTTAGCAGAGGGTTTGGGGGAGCAATATCCCTAGGGGATTAAGAGATAGAGCAGGGCTAGAGAAAGTTAGAGGGTGAAACAAAAACACAGGTCAGGCCTCTGGGAAGGGTATGGAAGTACAGATGTTAACAGAACTGTGCTTGGGAAAGAATACAGCTTTTCTACTCAAGATACTCTAGTATGAACTTGAAAAACCCAGTTGCCCGTCCCAGATGGTGGAGACTCTCACGTCTGCCAGTGCGGAGCTGAAGGTGTGTCTGCGTGCAAGCTGCCTGGGACTCCAGCCAGGGAGACAGAAGTGAAGCCGGGAGGAGAGGGAGGCGTTCTGATCTTGTCTAAAAGAGGTGCCCTTCAGCACAGGGTTCCTGTCTTCTTAGTCAGCATCAGCTGTGGCAACACTGGGAGAATATTCTGGAAATTCTTTGTTTGCACCTCCATTTCTGTTCCCCTTTTCTCAACCTCTCCTTCCCACCCCCAACCCAACCCCGGGAAGGCTGAAGCCTTTAAGTTGCATCAACTCAGATACCAAATGGGATTGGCCAATGGAAGGCACTGGCTGGAGACCAGAGGGTGGAAGTGGGAGACGCCAGGGTATTTATTCCCCTGGCTTCCTCCCTGCCAGGCTGTGGAATGGCGGTGGCTGTGTTCTTCCAAGGCCACAGCTAGGGCCTGGCTGCAGTCACTGCTGCCTGCCATTGCTAGCCAGGAGGTGCTTTACCATCATTTATTTCTCTTAATATTGCCCATACTTATGCAACTACCACTCTCAAAACTCTCCTCAATAACCCCCATTTAAATATTTTATCTGTTTCCTGACAGGACCCTAACTAACACAGAGTATTTATCCTGGCTAATAAATGAGGTTCGGAAAGGCAATGTGGAGGGAAGGGAAGAGAGAAGTGGAGACGATTAGGGGAGTAGGGGTGGGGGGAGAATCCTCCAGGAAACATGCTGATCCTGGTCCTTGGCTGTCCTCTAGGAAAGCAGCACTTGCTACCTAAGCCATCTGGCTTAGGTTATGGTGTTGTGGCAATTAAGAAACGACATTGGGTGCCATTGGGAGCTTGGAGTTGAGAGGCAGGATGGAGTTATGGAAAGGACAGAAGCTTGAAGGTCACACAGACATAAGTGTGTCGCTTAATAGCTATACGGCCCAGAGAAAGTGACTTGTACCTCTAAGTCTCAGTTTTTTCTTCTGCTAAAAAAAGACAGCAGTACCTACATCTTGGGGACTTTATGATATGGTTAAAGAAACAAATATAATGCATCTAGGACAGTGTCCAGAACATTGCCGTTTCTACGGAGATGTTCATTTCTTCTCCTTCCTTCCTTCTAAACATAGGACACGTCAGCCCACAAGAGCCCCAGATCTGGGGAAGTAGATACTTCAAGAGAGAAGAGGTATTCAGTAACATGACAGTGCTAGACTATTGCTTTAATAACAAGAGGCAGTGGCACACAGTGGAAGGTGTGCAGCACAGGCTTCAGACCTGGATTCAAGTTTCAGCTCATACAAAAAGCTGGTGGACTTGAGGCAAGGTTCTTCTCTTCTCTGAGCCCCAGTTTCCAATTAATAAAGTGAAGCATCAGGGCCAGATTAGCTCTTCCGAAGATACTAGTAATAATCTAGAGGTTGTGGGGAGACTGGGGCATAAGGAAGGGAGCACATATTCTCTCAACTTCCTACATCAAACTAAAGAAATAACTATAAATGACCAAAGTACATTAAATCACCTATAATGGCAATACTGTGCTGGTGGGTCATAGGCTGGATACATTAGCAGATGTGTTTTGTTTGGCCTGTCCAGTGGTATTCAAAATTTTCCGTTATCTGGCACCCTTTAAAGATCAGGAGACATAAAAATTCTGATTACCAGGTTCTCTTGAAGATCTGGCCATACTCCCTCTGCTACCACCCACCTTCCTACAGGGCAGAGCTAAGTAACTGCTGCCCACCCCAGACACAGGCTATATGCTCACCTGGCCCACTTCACTCATGCATGTTACCTGCCAGGCTTCTGGAGACACTTGGGTATCTGACACCTAGCAAATTAAGAAATGTAAAACACAATGTTAATGGCTCTGCTGTAACTTAAAAGTTACCTTTTATGTTCATTAAAATAGAAAGTAAAAATCAAGAGCACATTGGTGTAATATAACTGGTAATTGACTCAAGAGACAATTCAATGACCCCATACTTGTCAGCAAGGACCTGACTGTGTCAAGTCTTGCATTGTTGCTCACCTTTGCCAGGGAAGCAGCCTCGTTATTTTGAAAACTAGTATGCGAAGGGAAAGAATCTAAGATGTGTTGTATCCTGCTTATATCAACTGTATTTCCAGGTAAACAAATAGTGAATGAGATACTAAATAGATTCAGATAAGCAAGTAGTTAATTTCCCTTTATAGAAGTATTCCAGCTAATAATTACAGAGGGAATAATACAATTAGAGTATCATCATTTTCTAACACCTGACACAATAATGTTTTGGGTAATAAGCATCAAAAGTCACTAACTGTATAAAGTGAGGCAAAATCAGGTTATTGTGGATGCACACAATACCATCAATGAAGTGTTCTTGCCAAAATAATCAAAATGGAAACTATCCAAGTCTGTAATGCTAGCAACCAATTTATAGGAAATGCAAGAGGCAGAAAAACAGGTGAAATGATACCAAGGAAAGCAATCAGCAAAATCCCAGACCTAAGAAACAACATTAAATCAACAAACAAATATCAAAGAAAAAAGTAAGAGACAGTCAGGTAATCTTTGGATTAAAAGCAAATACATGAGGACAAAAAATAGATTAGAGGTTACCAGGGCTCAGGGGAAGGGAGGGAGTTATTGCTTATGGGCACAGAGTTTCTGTTTGCTGTGATGAAAAAGTTTTGATGATGGATGGCGGTAACACAGCACAAGGCTGTGAATGTAATTAATGCCTCTGAATTGTATACTTGAAAGCGGCTAAAATGGAAAACTTTGAGTTGTGTGTATGTTACCACAACAAAAGAAACCTAAAAGAGAGAGAGACTTGAGACAAATCAATTAGTAACAATGCATGGCCTTTATGTGGAACTTGATTCAAGCAAACTATCAAAAACAATAATAAAAATAAATTATCAGGGATGTTTGAATATTGACTAAGTGTTTGATAACACTCGGGAATACTGGTACTCATTTGCTGTATGACTCACACCAGGACTTGCTTTTAGAGAAAGAGTACTTACCTTTTAATTTGCTTACAGAAATATTTATAGAGGAAATGTTTTGATGTCTGAGATTAGCTTCAAAATAATCTGGGTGCCTGAGAGGAAATGGGTGGGGATCCAGATGAAATGAGATAGGCCATGAGTTGCTAATTGCTGAGGTTGGATGATAGGCACATTGGGTGTTCACTATATTATTCTCTGTATTTCTGTATTTGTTTTCAGTTCTTCAAAATACAGTCTTTAATTTGTCAATTGTTTCCTTCCTTCCTGATGAACTGCCAATAGCTGTAGCTCTCCAACAGGTCAGAGCTATATCTCTCTCCCTCTCCCTCTCTCTCCTCCCATTTTCTCTAAATACAGTGTCCTAAGAAGAAGAAAACTAGTTACTCCCTAGCAACATTTGCCACACTTCAGCCCTTCCCTCTTCATAGTTTTTGCCCTATCCTGCATACCCCATTCTATTATTTTCTTTAACTTTTTAAAGTGGACTCTTTTTCCCCTCTGCCCTAAGAATATTATATATGAAGTTAAAAAGTTGAGATTCTAGCAGTAGTTTTTAATATATATAAAAACAAATTCCTTACCACAAAAACAAAATGTCTTTGTTCATGTACCTCTTTAAATCACTTTGCATTTTACCAGGAAATATATGGACCATCCTCTGGGAAATACTGCACTTGCTTGAGTGATGGTCACAATCAGGAAGAGAAGCACATAGTCCACCAACCCTAACCCCCAAATTTAAATCATGCTGTCATAGCTCTCACTTCCTGCTCTAACATTTGGAAGCCTATTAAGTGGCAGAGTTATCCCTCCAATGGAGCAGTTTGCCTTGTATTTGAATGTCCAATGTTCAGAGATTTCAACTGTTATCACAGCTGTCCATCAAATGAGGGAGGGTTAAATACATGTTTCTCCTTAAGAGATGTTTCAGAACTCTAGCTGAAAGAGAGAGCTACTGCTTTAGATTCGCTTTATTTTTAATTTATCTGAGAGGGAAACTCTGTATGAATTGATCACACAGGAAGGTATTTTGTTTCTGAATGCAGTCATGTAAAAATCAATGTATATATAAATGTGGCAATCCATTTCAACTGTGCCTTGGAGTCTTGGTTTCTCCTTCTCCTCCTAGATTGACTTTTCTTTCATTGGATCAGTGCTTTAGACTTTGAGCACAAAAATAGGGAAAATGTGGGCTCTGATTAAATCTTAAACCTGAAAAATGACAATTCTTTGTTTCTTTAGTTGTTGGGATACAGCAGGACCAGCAGCTGAGTGATTGTAAGAAAACAGACAACCAATAAATTAGTCAGAAATTAACTACCGTTAAAATATAAACATTTACATCTGAGAAGCCAGCAATGAAATCCATGTAAGGTAATGTTTCTGAAAATTGAATGACTATTGAATACTGAAACTTTATAAAAAGCAATCAAGGAAACTTCTATAAATGTACCAGATTTTTAAATTAGCCCTAAAACAATGAAAGTCAATTTCCAACCTTTTAGGCTATTTTATATCAAAGAATGTGATGAATGTTGCAATATCACTTTTTACTCTGGTGCAAAAAAATATTATTCTCTGTAGATGTTGCAACATAAAACAAAAAAGCTTTTATTACCAGTAGCACTGATGTGACAAGCCTGATAAATGCGAGTTTAAGATTCCTTTGGGTTTTGGCATCCCTTCACACTTATTTTCAAGTTACTAATAGATTCTGTAGGTTTGACTAGCCATCATTTAAGAGTGTCATTTAGTCTGAAATGACAGAAAAGGAAAATGCTCTTAAATGTCCAATTTTTCTCCTTTTCCCTGACCAAGTTGCTAATGACTAGGAGTAATATCTTTTATTCATGTTGTCAGAGTGATGAAATGGTCATTGCCAAATGATGAATATCAAGTAGAGATGTTTTCATTTAACACTTGAAAAAACTTTAAAGGAAGCTGGCAGCCCTGATTTGGTTTTTTTGAGCGGAGGTTTGAATTGACAGGTCAATTCTTCCAACTGAATGAGCCTTAAACATCCCTAATGTAAAATCTCAGTGCATTGGGTGAGGCCTGCTATAAATGTGTTGTCTTATAGACTAATTAGTACATTTAAGACCAAAGTCTGATTTTACTCTTTTACTTAAAATACTGAGGTTTCTAAAATGGTGACAGTTGGAGGCACAGATGTAAATATTTAATGGAAAAACAATCTATCGCTTTCTAAGTTTCTCTGAGACTTTTGTGATCATATTTGAAACACTGCATTAGAGTCACTTTAGGATCTAAGGGGGCTGGTTACCATGCATTTTGAAATGTGAATAACCAGCTCACATTTCTCGGGGGATGTTGGAGGTTGGAATTTAACTTTTAATATTTTGACCTGCCATTTGACAAAATGACTTTTTTTTTAAAGACCAATGCCAAAGAAGCATCAGGCATCCCAAACCCTGTATGAAGCAATGCTCATCACTGTCAGAACTTTTCATTTATTCATTCATCCACTTCTTCATTTATTAATTCATTCAAACATTTTGTTGTTGTTTCAACTGTATGCCAAGCACTGTGTTATGTACAGGGAATACCATGATAAATAAGCCCAAGGATCTCCCTTTCTGCAAACACTGTATAGCAATGAAGATTGAAATAAGGAAAAAAATAAGATAGTTTCCCATAGTGAGAGGCTGACAGAAAGGGGCAGGAGGATGGAGTGCCACTTTAGAAAGGAAGATCAGCAACAAGGACCTCAATGCACGAGTATGGGGACTCCAGAGCGTGTTCCCAGTACCAGCAGCATCTACGTCATCTGAGATAGATCCTGATAGAAATGCAAATTCTCAGGCCCCACCCCAGAGCTACTAAATCAGAAACTCTAGAGATGGAGACCCACCATCTATCTCGTTTTATTAAGACACCAAGATGATTCTAAAATATCCTTGGAGTTTGAGTGGGGTCCAGCCATACTGTTTTAACCAGGTCAGTCAGAGGTTCTGAGGCACCCTGGGACCTTGAATTTCTGATGACTTTTGATTAACAGTCTACCCTCTCGTGACCACACAACCCCTCCAGTTGTTCCCCATTTCTTTGCTCTTCTTTACAACAAACTCCTCACAACAAGTCTAATTCCTTCTCTCACAATCTCTCTCAATCTTATTCCACACAAGTTTTTGTCTGCATTGAAATTGCTCATGCCAGAGTCACCAACATTGCTAAGTCCACAGGATTCCCAGCCCTCAATTTACATGGGCTGTGCAGAACATTGGACCCAACTGGCCACGCCACGCTCCTTGAAGCACTTCCCTCCCCAATTCCCTCTCCCCTCACTAAGGGATCCTTTCCACTAGTCCCCTTTATCTGCACTGTAAACGTTGAAGTGCTGGAGAGTTTAGTCATAAGACTTCCTCACTCTCCTATCTATTGTCACTTCCTACAGCCTAGAATGCTTATCTTGTCATGGGTCCCCACGGCAGCTCTCCCACTCCCTTCAGTGTCTGCTCAAATGTCTTCTTAGCAGGGGTGTGTGCCTGTACCACTTTTCTTCTTAGAATATATTACCCATTGAGATCATACATAATTATTTATTTGTGATCTATACTCCCTCACTAGAATGGAAATCCATTGAGAGCACAGACTGTCTGTTTTGTTCACTGTTACCTTTAGTGCCTAGAAGAATACGTGGCATGTGAGAGGTTTTCAACAACTATTTGCTGAAAGATTTAATTTAATACTTCAGGTCTCGGATCAAATATCTACCTCCTCAGGAGTGGCTAATCCATCCAAAAATGCCCTTCCTCCATACCCCTTCTCTCTAGCCCATCACCCTGTTTATTTTCCATTGCAACTGTGAGAATCTATACCCTACAACGTAATAATTTGTTGACTGGTATATAGTGTCTTCCACCCCCCAGACACTAGATTTAAACCCCATGAAGGCCAGCCTCATCTCTCCTCATAGTGCTCAGCCTTGTACCTAGCAGGGGTGTGCCTCAAGTAATTTTTAATACAAGTATGGAAGGAAATACGGCATTTTCTCTACGCTGTCTTAATGCCACCCTATTTCATTTCTTATCAAACCTCTGAGGTAGATGGTGTCATCTCCATTCTATTAATGGAATGCCAGTGCTAGGGAAGCTTATAACTTGCCCATGGTCATTTAGAAAGCAAATGACAACATCCATGTCAGGCTCCAAAGTTACTCCCTTTCTGTTATGTTGCTCCATGAGGAAACCAGCCAGCGGCCAATAGGAACCCATAGACTTGATCGTCTAATCTGATGACAAAGATGTTGGATTAGGGTGTCAAAAATCAGTAATGTCAATAAGTAATAAAGAAATGCAGATTTCTGAGAGAAAAATGTCTGGGAAAATAAAGCTTTCATTTCCCTTTAATGACTCCACTTTGTTTCATACTTTTTTGGACTATATCTAGGGAAAGATGGTATAGCAGAGGGACACTGAATTTGGAATCCAGGTCTGCTGCAAATTAGACTTTCTTAAGACACATGCCCCCTCTCGGAGTATAAGTCAGGACAATACCTACTTTGAAGAATTACAGGCCTAATAGTAACAACAGGCATAAGGAGTTGTCTATTGTTACCTTAACAATGTTGCCACTTCTTCCACTGATCCTCTGTTTTGTGGAGAAAAACCTGAGAACTACAACAGGATCTCCCTCTCATAATGTTTCGAAGTTGGATTCTGCCAGGAAAAAGTTGTTGTACAAGAACTGGGGATAAGAAGAGAAAAGCAATGCTTTTTATAGGAAGGCATTGCAGCAGTTGGGAGGCTTACAGCAGCTTCTGGCTGTACTCCTGTGGGCCCCCCAGTTCAGGGCTGTGGGTGCCTGAGCGCATGGCAGGTGACTGTTGGAGACTCGCTCCCCCTAGTACGTCAGGCTGAGGAGGCTGGAAGGGTTTCACATGGTTCCTGAGACTCACGGCAGCTTTCAGTGAGCATCAGAACCAGTTCAAGCCCGCAGGCTGAGATGAATGACGTGACCTTTCCGACCTTCGCTCCCTCAATTGGGAGCAATTGCATAAGCCATTTATCTCCTAGATTAAATGTCTATACTTGGAATACATAGATTGGCTTCTCTCCACCTGATGGAACCAAGAATCACACAGCCTTGGGCAGGACCCAGTGCCAGGCACACCATCTCATTAAATTCCCGCAGTAGCCATGAGGCAAATGCTAATACACCCATTGGACCAATGAGGCTCAGAAGGGTAACTTGCCCCAGTCACACAATTTATAAGCAAAAAAGTTGAGATTAAATAAGAAAGCCCATTATAACCAGAAAAATACTATACAAATTAAAAATGAGGTACTATTTATTCTTCCCTGGCAGAATTTCCTATGAGAATAAGATCAATCCCTTCTTATTCAGCGGCAGGCCCTCAAAGTTTCCATATTCTAGAGTTTCTCAGTCCTAGCACTATTGACATTTTGAACAGGGTGACTCTGTTGTGGGGGACATCCTGTGATTGTAGAATGTTTAGCAGCATCCCTAGCCTCTACCTGCTAGGAGCCAGGAGCACCCAGCCCCCAAGTTTGACAACCAAAAGTGTCTCCAGATATTTCCAAATGTCCTCTAAGGGTAAAACCACTCCTTCCACCCCTTCCCTTCCCTTTAATTACCGTGTGTTAGTTTGCAAGCTGTGGGAAAGCAATATACCAGAACTTAAATGGCTTTTAAAAGGGGGAATTTAATAAGTTACAAGTTTTATAGTTCTAAGCTTATAAAAATGTCCAAACTAAGGCATCTAGGGAAAGAAACCTTAATTCAAGGAAGGTCAATGGGTCAGGAACACCTCTGTCAGCTGGGTAGTCACATGGCTGGCATCTGCTGGTCCCTTTCTGCTGGGCTCCATTGCTTTCAGCCTCTGTTCCTGAGGGGGTTCCTCACTTTGCTTCTCCAGGGCTGACTTCCATCTCTTGTCTTCCTTTGGCTCTCTCCAAGTTCTGACTTGCTTAACATCTCATGGTGACATCTGTGGGGGCTCCAAGTATCTCCAAACATGCATATCTCTATTCTCTGAAGCAACCGTTCACCAAGTGTCTACATCTACTCTCTCTGTCAGCTCTGAGGCGTCTGTCATTTCTGCCTCTCTCCAAAATGTTTCCTCTTTTAAAGGATTCCAGTAAACTAATCAAGACCCACCTGGAATGGTTGGAGTCACATCTCCATCTAATCAAAGGTCATACCCACAACTGGGTGTATCACATCTCTGTGGAGATAATCTAATAAAAAGTTTCCAACCTACAGTATTGAGTCAGGATTAAAAGACATGGCTGTTCCCACAACACTGGATCAAGATTAAAACATAGCTTTTCTGGGGTACATAATAGCTTTAAACCCCTAAATACCCTCTCCCCAACCACTGAATTAGAAGCTTCCTGCTCATGTGTTGGTGCTGTAAAGTCCACAGATACGGCCACCCTTGCAAACCCTTAACTAATTTCCACAGTCCTAACAGCAGACAAGTTCTGCAGAAGTGCAAACTTTTACAAAACTTTTTTGAACAATGTACAGAGTATTGTGTTTAGTGTGAATCCATTTGGTTAAAAGAAAAAATTCAATAGCTGCTTCCAGCAAAAGTTATGATAATATACACACCCAATGGTTCATAATCATTATTCAGGGTGAGGGCTGGAGAAGCATTAGGAGAGATGATGAGGTTTTGTACATGCTTCCCTGCTATGGTTTGACTTACAATGAGCAAAATTTTCTTTCTCATAGTTTATCAATTAAAATTACATAGTATATTATTAGAGGAAATGGGGTACACAAAGTCTCTGCCTGAAGCCATCGATCCTTTTGGCAAAGATCAAGAGGTTTGAAAATTTAAACGACTGGTTGGGTTTTCTAGGAACATGCACCCAAGGTTACGGGCCTTAAGATAAAACTCCAAGCAAGGAATCAATCCCTAGTGCATCACTGTCCTGCATCCTAACAATCTCTAGTCGACATGGTTTTTTTTTATTCCCTTTACCAACACCCTGCTAGAACCATAGGCAATGGGACCAAAGGGCCAGCAATCCTCTTTCCCTCTTATTCTAGCCATCTTCCCCACTCCTGCAGGGGCAGGATAATTTGTACCCCAATGTAAAACAAAAACAATGAACTCTTCTTGCTCCCTCATTCAATGAACAACATCAGCCACTACCGAGTTGTAAGTCCTTTGAGTTGAGGACTATCTTGCTCGACTCTATAAGTCTGTGAATACCCAGTATAGTACAGTGTTTCTCAGATGTGTGGAATGAAGGCTACCTGGAATCCACCCCAGACCTACTGGATCTGAATGTGGGTGGCAGAGATGTTGAGTTGAAAAAGTGGGAGTTTTTCAAGCCTGCCATTTTCCTCCTCTAAACCTCTGTGATTTGAGGGAAAGCAGAGTAGCTGGCAAATTAAAAAATAGTCTAAAAGGCCTTTAGAAGTGGATATGACTTTAACATCATGGCAAATGGCCCCAAATTCTAGTAGACTTTGGGATTGAAGTCTAACGTCTGGGCAGAACTATTAGTCAACTCTATTCCTCTGAGAAGTGTTTGAGAGCAAATTATTATTAAAAACATTACCAGAAGGTCATTTCATCACCTTTCTAATTTCATTTTAGAGAATCTAAATTTTCTTCTACCTGGATGTCTGCCTGGAGCAATCAAATCATCTCTATGCCATCCAGGTGAGGAGGACTGATATGTGAATACACTTATAAAGCATCTCAGCTTTAAAGTTTTAAGTCACAGAAAATTTTGACCCATGTTCTAACTCGAAAGCAATGTGCTACAAATTATGATATGCAAGGGGAAAATAAGAGCGTCTCTTTAAGCAAACTCTGAGAGGATGATGGCTAAAACAAATGAAAAGGAGACTTTAATGTACAATAAACAGAAAGAATAGGTTAAACCAGTAAACAAATATTAATCTGAATAAGAAGGATGTTACATTAGAATTATACTGAAAAGATGAAATTTTTGAAAAACGGTACACTGAAGGCTTCATTTTAAATTATAAATTTTCATCTAAAGAGCAAATTGTCTTAAAGGCTCCATTTTATTACTCAGCACTGTTTTCACTTTGTGGAATATTTTGCATTATATTTTAATTAAAGTTATAATTACAGAACTAAATATAATTAGCTTCTTTCTTCAAAAGAAATTGAAAGTGAACTTACTTTATTAAATTTTCAATTTGTTTCCTGCAGTGTTACATAGTTTATTCTAATTAATTGAAGGAGAGCTCATAAATATTTTATCAACATGGGGATATGATTAAAAACTCAAGATTTTTTCCCTTGATTTTTGTTTTATTTCATCAGCCCTAATTTTTGACTTGTGCTCAGATGTATTCAGATGATACTTAGCATACAAGTTGAATAAAACATTTGTTCCTCCATTTTCTTTACTTTTGGGCCAGCATTTTGAAGTGCCCCCAAAGGAGGAAAAGAAATTGGCAGGCTTTATTCGTCTTTCTTGAGTGGTTACAATAGCAGACACCTTATATCATTCCAGGACATGGTATTTCTTTGATTAATATCTGCCTCACCTCCCCACCCCAACTCTGCTAAAACATAAGTTCCACAAGGGCAGGTATATCATTTGTTTCTTCTGCTGTCTACCCACAACACCTAAAATAGCACCTGGCACAAAGTAAGTGCTCAATAAGTGTTTATTGAATGAATGAGCAGATCCAAATTTTCCAAAATTATTTGTCCCCCTGAAGACCAGTTCGGAAAGATGTTTGCATAAATATCTGTGGTAGGGAATAGTCCTAGAGCAGCCTGCTGCCTTTTCCTGGAACCTAAAAATGCATCCTGTGCCAGAACCAGGTGTGTAGGCCTGTTGGGATAAAACACATTCCCCTAGTAACTGAGGGGCTGCCAATGTATTCCTTCCCCTATTGCTTGAGCACATATAACTTTTCAGTGGGGATAGTGTGACTTAGGTAGGCACATATTATGGCATATAATATGTGGCATATCTGTACCTGGCAGGGAGGCTGTAGGGCTCCTCCACAATAGCACATACACGCAAGAAAGGAGTGCTGCATGTAGAACATCTCCCTGCACTGGCCATGGATTGAGACCTGCTGGCTATGGAGAACCATTGCCACTGGTGAATCTGACCCTGCTCTTTCTCTTCACCATGTGAGTAAAACGTGGTTCCATTCAGTGCTGTGTTAGCTATGCATCTGATGGTGACCCCATGTTCTAGTTTGCTAGCTGCTGGAATGCAACACACCAGAGATGGATTGGCTTTTTTAAAAAGGGGATTTATTTCATTTGTTCTTCAGAGGAAAGGTAGCTAACTTTCATCTGAGGTTCTTTCTTATGTGGGAAGGCTCAGGGTAATCTCTGATGGCCTTCTCTCCAGGCCTCTGGGTTCCAACCACTTTCCCTGGGGTGATTCCTTTCTGCATCTCCAAAGGCCTGGGCTAAGCTGTGAGTGCTGACATGAGGAATGCTGAGCTGCTTGGGCTGTGCTACATTGAGCTCTCTCAGTTAAGCACCAGCCAATTAAGTCAAACGTCATTCATTGCAGCAGGCACGCCTCCTAGCCCACTGCAGATGTAATCAGCAGTAGATGAGGTTCATGTACCATTGGCTCATGTCCTCAGCAACAAAACTAGGTGCCTTCACTTGGCCAAGTTGACAACTGAATCTAACTACTACATGTCCACTCCTTGTCAACTTGGCAACTCTTCTGGCTGTGGACCTGTGAAATCTCAAAAGTTGTCTGGTGCCAATATGCAAAGGAGGGACAGTCACAAGATCCATAGGGAGAAATTGGAAGGAAAACCTGCAGGGCAAACACCATTGGATTTCAAAGTCTGAAAGTCATTTATCCTTCAGCTTCAGAAAGTGGCAGTCCCACTCTTTCCAAGGGCCTATGCAGTGGCCCACCTCTTTCCAAATCAACCTCAGGGAACATTGAGGAGACCACCTTTTTCTCGGCTCCACTCTCTCCTCATCAGGGCCACCCTGGGCTCTCTGCCATTTCTGAGGTACACACTCAACCCCTCCATGTGGTGGCAGCCAGGCTCTCCCCAGTCCCCCAAGGAGCGTGCTCTACCTTCTCCAAGGCCTGAGGCTGCATGACTCTTCCACTGCAATAAGGTGGGAGACTCATCCTCACACTTCAGGGTAAACTCACCCTCTCCATGTGTATGGGTGGGTCCACTCTCCTGGCTGAGGTTTCTTGGCTTCAGACCCAAACTTCCAGGGTTCTCACTCTGCAAACTCCAATTTGTCCCTTTGTGTCTCCCTTTGTCCATATTGGCAGTGGTTCCATTTACACCAACAGTCTCTTCAAGCACTCCAGAACTTCTCCATTATTCTCTTCACAGTTCCTCCAAAATCTTCCCCTTAGCCATCCATAAACTGTTCCAACATATCTGGTATTTGCAAACTGCAGCAGTACCCCACTCCTGGTACCAAGATGGGGTACAATGCACCCCAACATATGCCCTGGAATGAGCTGACATTTGTTTAGGCATCATTCTTCCTGATTAACAATATCCAGTCAAAGGAGTCTGTATCCAGTAAACATACTCTTTACCCAAAGTCAGTTTCTTGACAGAAAGATTTCCAAGGAGATTAAATATGTAATATTATTCATACTTATTTGACCAGAATATTTTTGTCTCACTGAATAGCTTATAAGACTAGTGCTCTGCAGAACATACATTGGGAAATGCTCCTTTATGTCATAGTGACTTCAGAAAATTTTGTCTTACCCTCAAGTACGAAGGTATGGCCAGCTGTGCCCTCGGTCCATGCTGCATCACCATCATCACTTCTCATGGCTCAAAGACCTATCTCAATCAATTGATGGATTAATTAATTCCCCTCTATCTCCATTCCCTCTGGTTCCCCTATAGGAAATCATATCGCTATTTTTTTTTTACAATTACATAGTCACATTGTGAAACCTATATCATTATACAATCACCATCAAGAAACATGGCTACTGGAACACAGCTCCACATTTTTAGGCAGTTCCCTCCAGCCTCTCCATTACATCTTGAATAACAAGATGATATCTACTTAATGTGTAAGAATAACCTCCAGGATAACTTCTTGACTCTGTTTGGAATCTCTCAGCCATTGACACTTTGTCTCATTTCACTCTTCCCCTTTTTGGTCGAGAAGGTTTTCTCAATCCCTTGATGCTGACTCTCAGCTCATTCTAGGATTTCTGTCCCACGTTGCCAGGAAGGTCTACACCTCTGGGAGTCATGTCTCACATAGACAGGAGGAGGGTGGTGAGTTTGCTTGTTGTGTTGACTGGAAAGAGAGGCCACATCTGAGCAACAAAAGAGGCTCTCTTGGGGGTGATTCTTAGGCCTAATTTTAAGTAAGGTTTGACCTATCCTTTGTGGGGTTAAGTTTCATATGAACAAACCCCAAGACTGGGGGCTCAGCCTATAGCTTTGGTTGTCCACACTGCTTGTGAGAATATCAAGAATTCAATTTGGGGAGGTTGAATTTTCCCCCATTCTCACCATTCCCCAAAGGGGATTTTGCAAATACCTTTCCACTCACTGATCAAATCACTCTGGGATTCATTGGGGCATCACTCTGGACAAACCAACAAAAATCTCATGTCCTACCTGAGGTTCCATGTACTTATGGCATATTACCATTTTTAATTTGTATATTTATGCTCGTATATATTTTCATAGTGGGATGGGGCAACAAGTATAGGGCATATAGAAGGAAATAATACCACTAAATATTCCTTTTTGAATAGCTTTGGCTTTTGAAACATTCAATCTTCTACATATTAAAAGCAATTAAATCAATAAGTATGGAAGGGGAGAGGACCAAAACAGAAAACCAACTAAACCACATAAATTCAACTGCCTTTCAAACTTATAATTCTCTGAAATGGGAACAAAAAATGAAAAAGTACTAACCCAAGTGTCTATGAACACACTCTGCCTGTACCACTGAAGCTGGGGCAGGTTGGGTGGGGTTAGGATAAGAATTGCAAACAAATTATGAACTTTTATCAGTAGGTTTATTTCTTCATAGTGATAGAAATAAGCAAGTCTGAAACTAAGTTAGATATATTAGAGGATTGAGCAAATGGGAAAATTTGGGAGCCAAAGCTCACACTGGGGAGAAAGATATGTATAAATATGAAAGAAGGGAAGGCAAGAAAGAACCCTGTGGGTATGTACTAGAAATTGGAGGTATGGTATAAATTCATTATTTTAAAAATATGTACATGTATGTACATATGTATGTATGTGTATACATAAATGTATATGTGTGTGCATATGCATATATGTGTATACACGTGTATATTTATGTGTGTTGTGTACATGCGTGTGTGTGTGTGTGTGTATGAACATGCATATATTCCCTAGCTCTGTGCACTGAAAAGGTCAAAACACCATTCCCCAGCAGCAAAGAGCATACTTGATGCCTTGAGTTTGGCTTCTAATATCACTTCCCTCTAAAAGGAACCAGTGACTGATACCAAGATATGAATGAGTAGGTACAAGAAGAGCCTGAACCATGCTATTCTGCATTGAAGTAAATGTTCAAAAAATTGATGGGGGCATGTTCAAAAAATTGGTGAGGGCATGTCACAAGGGAATAGGAGCCAGCTTGAAAACACTCTTACTGGCAAAAACCATTTTGAATACCAAAATGATTAATTATATATGAATTATAAACCATTGTGGGAAAAAGGGGAATTCATTAGTCTATACTGATAATAAATGGATCAAGAAATAAATAAATGGGGAATAAGGGTGGGCTCTCAGTTAACAGCAGCATGTCAAGTACTGGTTAATAAGTGTGGAAAGAGTGCTGAGCTGGAAAATCAGCATTTTGCAACCATCATGTAAGTATTAGATCAGGTAAGATTAATTGAGGGATGTTAAAATCTAGAGAAAATTTTTAAGAGGAACAGAATATTTGCATGCTCTTAAGGTGACATTTTATGCTGCAAGAAAAATAGTACTATTATACAGTAGAGAAATCAAACAATACCTTGACTGAGAGAGCAAAATTAAGATTGCCAGTTAGGGGCAGAGGGATGCTGTGCGTCCACCTGTGACCCCGGAGAAGGCTGCGCTGTCTCTTATGTGGTGTCCTGGAGAACCTAGTCATGATGAAACATTACACAAAACCCAAATAAGGAAAATTCTATTTAAAAAAGGGGCTTGGGAGGGACAATATTCCTCAAAAATGTCAACGATGTGAAAAAGCAAGGAAAGGTTCTATATTAAAGGAGGTAAAAAGACATGACAACTTTTAAATGTTATTTAAATGCTGTTAAAGACATTTTGGTGTCCACTAATAAAACTGGAATATGATAAAATTGTATCAATGTAAATGTACGAAATTAACAATTGTACTATAGTTACGTAAAAAAATAACGTTACTCTTAGTTTCCTAAGAATGTTGCAACCATCATAGTAAGTTTTAGAGCAGGTAAGAAACAGTGAAACATTTGTGGATAAATGGCCATAGTAAGTACAACTTATGTTCAAATGTTTCCGAAGAGGCAAATGTTAGGGAGGGGAAGAGAAAGAGAGAGAAAACACACATGCCAATGTTAAAGCAAAGTGTTGGGAACTGGATCTTGTGCCAGTAAAGATATGCTGGAGTCTTAAATAGCAGTCTGTGTTCCTGTGGGTGTGAACCCATTTGCCAATAGGACCTTTGAAAATGTTATTTTTAGTTAAGATGGGGACTCATTTGTGAAGAGAATCTTCAAAAGACCCTTTTTGGATAAGGCCTTAATCCATATGACTGGAGACCTTCTAAGGTCAGAAGTATTCAGTCAGTAGAAGCCAGAATTCAGTGGAACTCAGGGGAGCAGACCCAAAGAGATTGCCATGTGAAGAGAGAATTGCTGGAATGCTACAGAATCTGACTGAAAACAACCCCTGTCAATATTTGTTGGACTTCTAGCCTCTGACACCATGAGCCAATAAATTCTTGTTGCCTAAGCCAACCCACTGTGTGGTATTTGCTATAGCAGCCCAAGCAAGCTAAGATATACAAAAGGAGTAAAATATTAGCCATAGGTGAATCTGGGTTTACAGGTCTTCTTTACACTATTCTTATTCTTGAAATTATTCTTTTTGTACTGCAAATTCTATTTTATTCTATCTATACTATTCCTATTCCTATTTGAAAATATTTCCACAAAAATATTTTTAAATTAAATGTATATATGAAAAGAAATGGCCTTTCCAGAAGGGTAATAATATTTAGCATGAACAAAGGGTATAGAGAGGTTCAGTATTTGATGCTTTTATTTTTAGTATGTTTTAAATTTTCCATAATAAAGAACTTTTCTGTTTTCAAGAAATGGTCTGACTTGTCATGGGTTGCTATTTAAATGCTCTATTTCATGCGTTAACCGTGGGCCATTTGAAAGGGCAGCACTAGAAAGACGTCTTATAAAACCCATTGAAAACGGGCAAGTAAACGGTCATGCGACACAAAACAGGTTTGCAAAGCTGCAGCCTGCACAGCCCTCTAAGGTCATTCAGTCAGAGCTGAGGCTGATCATTGTGAGATCCCACTGAGCCCCTTCAACCCCTCTCTCTCTCTACCTGTCTCTCTGTCTCTCCGAAATTTAGAAACATTTGCTCTTTTTGGACAGTCCATGATGCTGTGATACAATAGGATGCTGCTTTAGTTTCTAGGCTGCTGAAGCAAAAATCATGAAATGGTTAAGCTTAAAAAATGGAAATTTATTTGTATACAGTTTTGAGGTCAGGAAAATGTCCAAATCAAGGCATTATCAAGGTGATGCTTTCTCCCCGAAGACTGTGACATTCTGGGACTGGGTGCCAGCGGGTCTTAGTCCTTAGTTGGTCACAGGGCAAGGCACCTGGTGGTGTCTCTTGGCCTCTCCCTTCTCTTCCAGGTGCTGTTGATGCTCGGCTTCTGGCTGCTTCACCTGTGGCTTCCTCTCCTTGAATCGCACTCTCTTATGAAGGCCTCCAGGAATAGGATTAAGATCCATCTTGATTGAAGTGGCATACCTTAACTGAAGTAGCCTCATCTAAAGGTCCCGTTTACAATGAGTTCACCCCTCAGGAATGGATTAAATTTAAGAACATGTTTTTCTGGGGTACATGCAGAATCACCACAGAGGCATTCTGGCTTCTTCATCTCCAGGCCATTCTCTCACCTCTTTCTAAACTTTTCTATCCTTTCTTGTCATCTATTAGTATTATCTTATGCCTCTACAGTTTATCTGTGCTTTTCAAAACACTTGCACATACAGAATCTCAAATCATCAATAACCATTCTGTGCACAGGTATATATAACTCGGAGAGGTAAGTTAAGTCTAGTATCGTAAGAAGCAGGAATTAGAATCCAGGACATCTTCCTCTACACAGTATACTCACCGAATACATCATGAAGGCTGAGTCAAATGGCAAAATTATGCATGATACATGACTATTAATAGTTTCTGGTAAGCTTTTAGATAACAACACAGGGCTTGTTTTTAGCTTAAGATTCACTCCGATACCAGCGTCTTTTTATGTGTGACTATGCACAGCCCGGCTTTCCCAGTCTTGGAACGGTGTCTTTTGCATTTGTCCGTATTGACTTCACTTCCATATGAAATATTTACATATGTTTATCACTTTGTCATCATTTAGCATGGCATCTGTTTGCCGAAAATGAGTCAGGTCTCAACCACAGCAGCTTGTCAGAATTGCATGAGTATCTAAAGGGGAAGCTGCCTTTTGGTTGGTTCCCTAAAAGTGGATTATTTTACCCGATATTTCACTGCTTTGTACTTTTAAATATGTTTTACCTGATTCCCTTCACTTCAGACTTACATGAGAACCCTCTGGGATACATAAAGTTGATTTTATAAGTTCTATTCAGTAGCTGGGGAGACAGTGAAATTATTTGACAACAGCCACGGAGCTCAAACCAGGCTGCCCCGGGTCTCCTGACTTACCCCTGGTCTTTTCATTAATATGCTAAGTCACGTTGTTAACATACGTATGCTAAAATAAGTACGAAGATGCAATGACTCTTCAGAGATGCCAGAAACTAATTTAATAATTAAAATAGTTACTATCATTTAGTGAGGGTTTAAGTATTAATTTAAATATGTACAAGGTTTTTTAGCAGAATGTTTTCTGTGATTTCCGGAAATCGACTAAGGTCCCAGAGTCTCAACTTTTAAAAAACCAACTTACTTTAAAATGAATGTGCGCAAACTGGTCCTTTGATCCTCACCTCATCATCTCATTCAGCCCATAAAAGAGAAGACTAGAGCACATTAAGGGCTATTGATTGAATTAGAACAGCTGTTGGTCCAATGACCATCCCACAAGCTACTCAAGGGGGTTTCTAAGAAAGCAACCTCAGTACATTTCAGGATGCATAGACTAGGGTCTCAGTCCCTGGCAGACTGCTTGCAGGTTTACAGAAAATCTTAGGCTCCCTACTACCCTCTACCCAGTACGGAACTCAGTGAGAGAATTCTTGGGGGGTTCTACATATGTCTCCTAAGTTTGGGAGCATATGTGAAACTAGAAGCTGATATTTGCTTCCTGCCTGAAGTTTTATGAAAATGAAAGGCTGGCAGGAGCCAACCTCAGAGAGAAAAGAAGGGCTGCAGCTAGAGAAGTCTGTACACCCAGTGCTGCAAAGTTCCCATGTGCTATGTACTGGGTTGAAGAGTGACACCCCCCCCCCAAAAATTCTTGCCTTTCCAGGAAACTCAGAATGTGACCTTACTTGGAAAAAGGGTCTGTGCAGATGCAATTATCTAATGAGGTCATACTGTATTTAGGGTGGGGTCTTAATTCAATATGACCTTATAAGAGGAGAAGAAGAGACACAGAAATACACAGGGGAGAAGACAATATGAAGACAGAGGTAGAGACTGGAGTTGGCAGGCCATGCCCTGCCAACATCTTGATTTTGGACTCTGGCCTCCAAAACTGTGAGAGAATAGGCTTCCCTTGTTTTAAGTCATCAAGTTTGAGGCACTTTGATACTGCAGCCCTAGGGAACTAACACATGCCCTAAAACTTAACTCAAACCATCCTGATGGGGCCCTATCCAATAGCTGTCCCTACAGGAAGCAGGACAACCCTCTCAACAAAAGGCTATGGTGTGGGCCACAGAAAGAAACCTTCATCAGTGTCACCAAATCCCCCATTGTTGAGAGATGAGCGTTGTTGAATAAGCGCCCCAATGTCCCTGTCTTAGGTCAGGTTCCCTAGAAGATGAAGAGATTGAGACAGCGATCAAGATGATGAGATTTAGCTATGCATAACTGTCAGGAGAGAACTGTAAAGGAAGCAGTGATACAGGATAGGGAAGGGGAAAAAGCTATGGTAGGGTCTGATTCCTCAACTTGATTCATGGATGGGAGAGGGCTCTGTAAGCAAAAGTACAGAGCAGAATTGTCCCCTCTTGAGGCAAGGGTCTGATCTTTTGTATCCCCATTTATCAGTCATTGGCTATTGGCAACTGGAGGGGGATGGTGGACTAAACCAAGGACAATTCTCAGTAGAATTGGGGTAGGAGGAGCTGCGAGCACTGGCCCATGTGGAGAACCAAAAGCATCCACCACATTCCCTTTCTCTAATGGGAACATTCAAAGGCATGTTCCATATGGCATTTCAGAGGCTCTCTAGCACGACTGAGCCCCAGTTACTCACTGTAGCAACCTAAGCACATCACGCCTTTATTGGTTTTTTTCTTTTTGTCTTTCTCTCCCCATATCTTTATTTGTATTACCAGAGACCACCTCCCAGATAGACCAACTATACCAATTCTTACTTCAAAATAATTTTGGCTGGAAATCCAAACTAGCACAATTATCAGAATGAGACTGTCCTTATCAGTGAAGGTTACCGACCGCCATGGTTCCAGCTAAGAAAGCTTTAGGAAGCAAGGAATTGAAGACTGTTTGCATGAAAAAATAATAAGAGTAAAGCTGTTTCCTGTTTGTACCTCTATGAAATTTAAATGGTTCAATAAATTAATACCCATTCATTATCTTATATAACCCTCACAGCAACTTTCCGAAGTAGGTAAAATTACTTTTACTTTATGAAAGGGAAAATGTAGGTTCAGAGAACATAAATGTATTGCCCAAAGTCTCCCAGTTAAGATTCTAAAGCCAAAGTTCTTGTTTACTAAACCATACGCCCTTCCTTAAGGTTTTAGAAACAGGATACAGATATTCATTTGCTTGTTTCAAATATTAAAGGTATGGCTCACATAGGACAATGGTGATGGGGAATATACTTTTTTATGATGAAGGGGCACATTTTTCCTTTTCTAATACAGGCAGTAAGATGAAAAGGGCAGAGAGCATGTTCTGTTGTTAAACTGACAACATTATTGATATTTTTCAAATTATTACAAGAAAGACCTGCATTCACATGTTTTATTTAAGGCAATTCCTGCATTGTTTGGACGTCACGTTATTCATGTCAAAGATGGTATATTGGGTGAACATTTATTCACCCAATAACATTTATTAGTTACAACCAAGCAGCTTTAAGACCAGAATAAAAGATCGGAAAGAAGGGGAGAAATAAACTAGCGTCCTATTTCTTTGGCACTCTCTCTGACAGGTAGAGATTTTGTTCAAGTTATAAACTAAATTCCCACGTTTGCTCTCTAAGGCTGACATACCTTCCCAGGTGCTTGGCTACCAGGGAATGACTATTAAATCGTCATATAAGTAGGAAAATGTCAACCACACTTTCTCTACAGGAGGCTAAATTACACTGTGATTAAAGGTACCAATATACAAATATGGGTATTGTATAATCTCTAGTTTAAATTTGGCCCTGACACTTATCTTAGTCTATTTATCCTCCTTATGTCTCAGTTTCACTGAATAAAAGCTAGAGACAATATTAGTAGCTATCTGGTAGAGTTTGGGAAGGATTAAATATGATTGTGCATACAAAGGGCTTACATGGGGTCTGGCAATATAGTGAGTACTCATTAAATACCTTCTATAGTCAATAAAATATATTTTTTCTGATTAGAGTCAAGTAGAAGGAGGGCATTTTGATGGAAATTTTGGTGTCTGTATTTCCAGGCTTATGTACACCATGCAATCCTAGAGGCCACCAGCCAAATCACCCTGGGAAGGCACAACATGCACAAATTCATGGCTATGCATGTCTGAATAACTGCATTACAGACATTGTTTATCTGGATTAATTCCATTTATAGCATTCCTCTATGTGATGCCATTTAGGGATGAGTCCCCTCTCTTGGGAAAGTAGCCAAAGTAGAGAAGGATTGTACACACAGTGGAAAGAGGATGTATTTCAGTATGGAGTGCTATAAACTTGCATTACTGTGGATCTGGGATGACAGTGTAAGTCACGGGGAGGAAAGCATCAAATGAATTACACAGGCCTTCCCCAAGAAGTGGCAATAAAACATTGGACTACTCTTCACAACCCATATTTCATTGATGTCAGATAAACTCAACCCAAGAATTTTATCTTAATTCTTTCCCTTTTTCTTAGCCTCTTTTTATTTCCCCTGCCATATGACTCAGGGATTCATTCTTTCATTTAACACATATTTATTGAGTGCTTTCTCCTTTGGAGAGAAGACCTAAAAGGGCATTGCAGTTGTAAGTGGAAGCTATGGTGCTTATTTCCATGGATAACTCATTAAATTAAAATATTTTCCTGCTACAATGGATGGATAATAAAGAGCCAGGTAAAATATGAAATGTTTATTAAACATCCTGTGTAATTATACTGTAACCAAAACCATTATTCTATGAAATCAAGGGTTGCACTTTGTGACAATGTTAAATCATCCCCCATTAATTTGATGAAAGTACAACTTTGATTCCTTGTGGACATCCGAGGTGGGCATGTAATTATTTTAAAATGAGGTTATCTAGCTTCCTAAGTTATTTTGAAAGCACACTACTTTCCTGATTGAGGAACAGTAAAACCCAACACATGGCTCATCCCTTTGCACGCGCGTGTGCGCACACACACCACACACACACACACTGATCACAGAGACTCAGAGTTTCTCTCAACACAGCACTCCAAGAAATGTCTTCCACAATCAGTGCTGGCATATGCAATTATAACTGTTATTATTAATCCCATATTTCTTCAGAAAGCACTTGCTTTCCATTCATCCTCCAATACTTAAAATTATTTGCACAACTGCTAAGAAGAGTGCAATACATCAAATCTAGTCCAGGAAATAACAATCCTTATAGCTTCCTGAACTTTTTGACGAACTGAATTCTTCAACTTCTTGCATTTGTACATCTCAAACATTCTGTATATGAAAACGTTTTAGGAATGGATAGTGGCGATGGCTGCACACTATTGTGAATACAATCAATATCATTAAATTGTACACATGAATGTGATTAAAATGGGAAATTTGGTGTTGTATATATCTTATCATAATAAAACATTTTAAATAAAAAGCAAAGTGTCTTGAATTGAGAAATTTTAAATTTAATACCATGATTTAAAGTATTTTTTTAAATGGCTGTTTTAGTTTGTTAAAGCTGCCAGAATATAATATACCAGAAATGGAATGGCTTTTAAAAAGGGAATTTATTAAGTTGCAAGTTTACAATTCTAAGGCCATGAAAATGTCCAAATTAAGGCACCAATGAGACGTTACCTTCGCTCAAGAAAGGCTGATGCTGTGCAGAATAGTTCTGTCAGCTGAGAAAGCACATGGTGATGTCTGCTAGCTTTCTCCTGGCTTTTCATTTCTTAAAGATTTTCTGGGGGTGTTTTCCTTCTGCATCTCCAAAGGTCTTTGGGTGTGTGGGCTCTGTCAGCATTGAAGCTTTTTCCAAAATGGTTCCCTCTTAAAGGGCTTCAGTAAGTGGCCCCACCTTGAATGGGTGGAGACACATAATCAAAAGGTACTACCCACAATTGGGTGAGTAACATCTCCATGGAAACAACTTAATCAAAGAGATCCTGCCCAATGATATTGAATGAAGATTAAAGAACATGGCTTTTCTGGGATACACAACAGTTTCAAACTGGCACAATAGCTTTATTCATATACTTTACAAATGTCCATTCTGTACTCCAAAATCATCAAAAACTAGAAAAAGATGATCATACATTGTTATATAAGGAGTTACTTGTATCAATCAATCCTTACCTTGGCATACTGCAGAAATAAAGCTCCCAATCTTAAACACAACATTAACAATACAAAACCAACATAACATTTTCAACAATTTTCAGAACTGAGTCATTGGGAAAAAATGTTATCTATCTAATATAGAAAGAATTTTCTTACTTATCTAAAAGGAAAACTATTATACATCTTTTAAAATTCAGGGTAGAGAAGATTATGAGAAGAAGGCAGAGTAAAAAGCTCTAGAAATCAGTTCCCTCCACCAAAACAACTATGTAACTGGCGGGAACTATCTGAATCAACTATATTGAAACTCCAGGGTCTAGTGGAACACTGTACAGCATCCAGGGCAGAGCAGGAGGAAGAGGTTGGTGAATTTTGGTAAATACCAGTGAATCTCCCCCTCCCTGCTGCAGCTACCACCCCTATTCCTCAGGATCCTAGTAGGCAGCGATGGGGACTGCAGTATGGGCTCTAGGTGCAGCTTGCTGGTGCAGGGTGAGATATAAAGACCTAGTCCACCAAACTCCCAAGGTTGATGGTCAGTTCACTGATCACCACTTTTCATCAGCTACATCGGGTTTCTGGAGGTTAGTTCTGACGTCAGCCATTGTTCCAATCTCCCTTAGGAAAAAGCATCAGATAAATTTTAAAACAGTACCATGCTGGTTTGAATCTGTGGTAGACCCCAGAAAAGCCATGTCCTTTGATCCTCATTCAGTATTGCTGGGTGGGAGCATTTTGATTCTTCCCAAGGAGATGTGACCCACCCAATTTTGGGTGGTAACTTTTGATTAGATGATTTCTTTGGAGGTGTGTCTCCATCCATTGAAGGTGGAGTTGCTTACTGGAATCCTTTAAAAGAGGAAACATTTGTTTTTTAATTTTTTTTTTTTACATGGGCAGGCACCAGGAATAAGAGGAAACATTTTGGAGAGAGTCCCTTTTGGTAGAGCCACGAGAAAGCCAGCAGATGCCGCCATGTTCACCATGTGCCCTTCCAGCTGAGAGAAACGTTGACCGTCATCAGCCTTCTTGAACTAAGTTATCTTCCCCTGGATACCTTAAATTGGACATTTGTATAGACTTGCTTAAACTGGGACATTTTCTCAGCCTTAGAACTGTAAACTAGCAACTTATTAAATTCTCCTTTTTAAAAACCATTTTTTTCTGGTATATTGCATTCCAGCAGTTCACAAACTAGAACAGTACCCTTCCTCAAAACTACAGAAAACAGTTAAAGGGCTGCAGTAACTGAACAAGTGCCAAAAAATATATATGCAGCTTCAAAACCATAAGAAAGGGTTGGGCAATGGTGGCTCGGTGATACAGTTCTTGCCTGCCATGCGAGAGACCCAGGTTCAATACCTGGTGCCTGCCCATGCCAAACAAAAAGCCATAGGAAAGGCTCCTTGTGCCCCTGCTGGCCCCTCCCCCACCCCACCGCCTGAGTTCCAATTGTGGCTCCCTTGCCTTGTTCCAGAGGGAGCAGAGTTACACCTACATGCACACTAGGGTGCCTGTACATCAATGCTTATCTTTTGGGTAGAAGTCTGAAAGATTGAGCCGGGAAACTTGACTCAGGTGCACCCTCTCTAAGTCTGTCCTGGAGGCAGAAAAACAGCCGGGAGACAGCTGGAGCAATGTGGGAAACAGCTGGGATGAGGTGGCCTGGGACAAGGGACCACCAGTGTGGAGTCACGCAGAGGAGCACCCAGGAGGAGACCAAAATCTATTTCAGAGTGAGTTCAGGGTATATTAGAACTCCTTTGAATGGTGGACAGGGGAATACCTAGGACTATAAGCAAGCACAAGCCCGGGGAAAGAGGCAGGCTCCATGGCTCCGTGCAGGCTCAGAAAAGGCAGGGAGGACACTGGACCTCACATGCCCCTCGGGCTGAACTTCTTGACAGGAGGGTTATGCTCTGAAGGAGAATATTCATGAAAGCAGAGTTGGTTTGCAAAGATTGTGAAAGGTGCTTTTTGCTTTGGTATGTTTGTTTTGGTTAGCTCTAGCACTCAAAAAAATATCTGTCTGATCACTAGCTAGCTACAGATTTAAGGTACTGATAGCTCAGGGACTAAATCCTAGAGTTAACACTTTAAAACATTAAAATGTGAAACAAAAAAATACAAAACAAACAAGGAAACAAGAAAATGGGCCACCAAAAGGAACAAGAAAAATCCAGAAACCAAATCAAGTGCACCGACATTGGACATGCTGAACAAAGGCTTTTGATCCGCAATGTGCTCAAGGAAATAAAGGAAATCACAGAGAAAGAACTAGAGGCTATAAGGAAGAAAATGAATGAACAAATGGGAATCTATTTGAGATTCTCAATAGAAATCAAATAGAACTACTGGAGTTGAAGACCAAAATAAATGAATTGAAAAATTTCCCAGAGGGTATCAACAGCAGACTGAACCAGGCAGAAGAAAGAATCAGGGATGTTGAAGGGAAGACTAATGAAATGATTCAGGCTGAGGAGCAGAAAGATAAAAAGAATAAAAAAGAGCAAACAGTAACTGAGAGGTATGTGGGATATCATCAAGCATATGAACATAAGCATTATTGGAACCCCTGAGGAGAGCAAAGAAAGAAAGATGTAGACATAATATTCAAAGAAATAATGGCAGAAAACTTCCCAAATTTAATGAAGATATAAGTATGTACATTCAAGAAGTCCAATGAACCCCAAAGAGAATCAAATCAAAGAGAACCATGCCCATACACGCAGTAATCAAACTGTCCAATGCCAAGAGTAAGGACAAAATTCTGAAAACTCCAAGAGAAAAAATCAATGCATTACATATAAGAGAATTCCAATAAGATTAGGTGAAAATTTCTCATCAGAAACCATGGAGGCAAGAAGACAATAATACAAAATTTTAAAGTGCTGAAAGGAAAAAAATAATTGCCAATGAAGAATTGCATACTGCAAGACTTTCTTTCAAAAATGAGGAAGAGATTAAAACATTCCCAGATAAACAAAAGTTAAGGGAAATAATCACCACTAGACTTGCCATATAGCAAAGCTAAAAGGATTTCCTCAGACTGACACTACACAGTCGATCAAGCAGCAAAAGGAACAAAGGCCTCCAGTAAAGGTAGTCATACGGGTAATTATAAATGCCAGCAATATTGTATTGTATTTTTGGTATGTAACTTCATTTCTTACTTCTAATAGGTGTTAAAGTGCAAATGCATAAAAAATAACAATAAATCTATGGCTTTGGACATACTAAATATGAAGGTATAATTTGTAACAAGCACAAAAAAAGATGGGAGGAGGAGGGGTATAGGAAGAGCGAGTATGTATACTATTGAAATTAAGTTGTTATCAAATAAAATATGATTGTTATAGATTTAGGATGTTAAATTTTAACCCCATAGTAATCATAAAGAAAATCTATGAAAAATATATTCAGAAAGAAATGAGAAGGAACTCAAAATAGTACAATGCAAAAAAATCAAAGAACTATTAAAGTTGGAATTAATAGAAGACTTAGGGGACAAAAAAAATTATAACACAAAAAAACAAAACTGCTAAAAAAAAGTCCTGCATTAGCAACATCAAATGTAAATGGATTAAACTCTCCAGTCAAAAGACAGAATGGGAAAAAAATCTATAAAACAGAATTATCAAAATATATACTGTTTAGAAGAGGCTTATCTTAAATTCAGAGACTAAGTAGGTTGAAAATGAAAGGATGGAAAAAATATACCATGCTAATAGTAATCAAAAGAGAGCTGGGATTGCTATACAAATATCAGATAAAATAGACTTTGAGTCAAAAGCTGTTATGAGGTACAGAAAAGGTCATTATATACTGATAAAGGAATCAATTCAATAAGAATTAATAATTATAAGTATATATGCACCTAATGACAAAAGCCCAAAGTATATTAAGGAATTAATGACAGATTTGAAGGGAGAAATAGACAATTCCACATTAATAGGAGGGAACTTCAATACATACTTCCAATAAAGGTTAGAACATCCAGATGGAAGATCAATAAGGAAATAGAAGAGTTGAGTGTACTCTAAACCAACTAGACCTAACACATATATATATAGCCACTTCACCCAACAACAGAATGCATATTCTTCTCTTATTCACATGGATCATACCCCAGGATAGATATGTTAAGTCATAAAAGGAGACTCAATAAATTGAAAAATATTGAAATCATACAATATACTTTCTCTGACCACAATGGAATGAAGTTAAAAATTAATAATAAAAGAAGAAATGGAAATACACAAATATGTGAAAGTCAAACAATGTACTCTTAAAAAAACTAATGGGACAAAGAAGAAATCACAAGGGAAATAAGGAAATACATTGAGGTGAATCAAAATGAAAACACAATATACCAAAACTCATGAGAAGCAGCAAAGGCAGTGCCGAGAGGGAAATTTATGGCTCTAAATGTTTACATTAAAAAAAGAAGAGCGAGCTCAAGTAAGAGACCTAACCTCATAATTGGAGGACCTAAAAAAGAAAATAAATTAAACCCAAAGTAAGCAGAAGGAAGGAAATAATAAAAATTACAGTGGAGATAAATGATATAGAGTGTCTAAAACACAGTAGAGAGAATAAACAATATCAGAAATCAGTTCTTTAAAAGATTCAATAAAATCAATGAACCTTTAGCCAGGCTAACAAAGAAAAAAAGAGAGAAGACACAAAGAAATAAAATCAGCAATGAAAGGGGGGGATTACTACTCTCCCCACACGCCAACAAATTAGGTAACCCAGATGAAATGGACAAATTCCTAGAAACACAAAAACTACCTACATTAACTCAAGAAGAAAGAGAAGATCTCAACAGACCAATATCTAGTAAAGAGTTTGAATCAAACTCATATTAGAATCCTCTCAGCAAAGAAAAGTCCAAGATCAGCTGCCTTCACAGAGAAATTTTACCAAATATTCCAAGAAGTAACACCATCCTGCACAAACTCTTAAAAAAATTGAAGAGGGGGAACATTTCTTATATCAAACATTACCCTCAAATCAGAGACAGATAAAGATACCACAAGGAAAGAAAATTAAAGGCCAATATCACTGATGAACATAGATGTAAAAAATCCTCAATAAAAGACTAGCAAACTAAATCCAATGGTGCATTAAAAGAATTATGCACCATGAACAAGTGGGATTTCCCAGCTATGCAAGTGTTGTTCAATAAGGGAAAATCAACTAATACAATACAGCATATTAACAAAATGATGGGAGAAAAGGCCACATGATCACTCAATTGACATAGAAAAGGCATTAAACAAAACCTGTACCCCTCCTTAATAAAAACAACTAGCAAACTGGGAATCAAAGGAAACATCCTCAATATGATAAAGGGCATACTTGAAAATCTCACCACGAACATCATACTAATTGGTGGAAGACTAAAAACTTTCCCTCTACGATCAAGAACAAACAAGGGTGCCCACTGTTACCATTGCTAGTCAACATCTGTACCCAGAGCAATCAGGCAAAAGAACGAAATAAAAGTCCTCAAAATTAGAAAGGAAGAAGTGAAATATTCCCTGTTTGCAGATGACGTGATTCCTTGCACAGACAGTCCTGAAAAATCCACAACAAAGCTACCAGAACTAATAATTAAATTCAGCAAAGTTGTGGGGTATAAGCTCGATATGCAAAACTCAGTAGTGAGTCTATACTTTAGTAATGAACGATATGAAGAAGAAATCAAGAAAAAAATCCATCTACAATAGTAACTAAAAGAACCAAATAGCTAGGAATAAACCAAACCAAAGATATAAAGGGCTTATACAAAGAAAAAGACAAAATAATGCTGAAAGAAACCAAGGAAGTCCTAAATAAATAGAAAGACATTCAGTGTTCATAGATTGGAAGAATAAATATTGTTAAGATGTTAATTTTACCCAAAGTGATTTACGGATTCAATACAATACCAATAAAAATTCTAACATCTTCATTAAAGAAATGGAAAAGCCAAACATCAAATTTATACAGAAGGATAAAGGGCCCTGAATAGCCAAAGCCATCTTGAAGAAGAAAATTACAAGTGTTGGAGAGGCTGTGGAGAAATAGGAACACCTATTCACTGATGGTGGGGATGTAAAATGGTACAGCCAATATGGAAGTCAGTTTGATGGTTCCTCAGGAAGCTAAATTTAGAATTGCCATATGATCTGGCAATTCTGCTATTAGGTGGATACCCAGAAGCACTGAAAGCAGGGATTCGAACAGACATTTGCACACCAATGTTCATAGTGGCATACTCACAATTGCCACAAGATTGAAACAACTCTAATGTCCATCAACAGATGAATAGATAAACAGATTGTGGTATATACATACGTTGGAATATTATTCAGCAGTAAGAAGGAATTAAGTCCTGAAGCACAAAACATTGATGTGTGAAATAAGTCAGACACAAAGTACAAATATCATATGATTTCAATACACCGATGTTCATAACAGTATTATTTAAAAATAAACAATACACTGATGTTCATAATGATATTTTTCAAAATTGCCAAAAGATGGAAACAACCCAAGTGTCCATCAACCAACATATGGATAAACAAAATGTGGTATATACATATGATGTCATATTATTCAGCAATAAGAAGGAATGAAGTACTGAAGCACACAAAAACATGGAGGAACTTCGATGGCATTAGGTTGAGCGAAATAAGTGAGGCACAAAAGGACAAATATTTTATGATCTCACTAATAACTATAATGAGTAAACTCATAGGGCTAAAATCTTGAATGTCGGTTATCAGGAGATAGAATGAGGGGAGAACGAGGAGTGGATGCCTAATCTGTGCAGAATTTTTAACCAGGTGGAATTTAAATTTTTAGAAATGAATAGAGGTGATGGTAACACAATATGGTGTGCGTGATTAACAGCACTGAATTATGTGTGTGATTGTGGTTGAAAAGGGAAGTTTAGAGTCATGTATGTCACTAAAAGGAAAGCTAGAGGATAAAACTTGAGACTGTATAACACAGGAAACCCTGTAGTGGACAATGAATGTGATTAATAATACACATACACAAATGCTCTTTCATGAACTAGAACAAATACACACCACTACTACAAGGAGTTAACAATAGAGTGTTATATGGTAAAAATGCACCTATTGCAAACTATGGATGATAGTCAACAGTAATAGTGCAATATTCTTTCATCAACATTAACAAATGTACCACACCAATGCTAAGGGTCAATAATAGGGGGTGATTTTGTTGGAGTAATGAAAATGTTTATTGTGGTGATGAATGAACAACTATGAGATGATACCGTGAACCATTGATTGTGTATTTTGGATGGATTGTGGTATGTCAATATATCTCAATAAGGCTGCTTTAAAAAAAAGAATACCATATATCATATTAGGTTGCTTTTTAGAATCGAGATATTTTATGCCAAACTCTTCTCAGAGAACCTGGTAAATAGCAGAAACTCAATGAATGATAGCATAATGATAATGTTATCATAACAATTATGATTATTATATTTTTGAGTCCTAAGCCACTCTACCTTTACCATCCATCCCCCCCACAACTTCTCCCCCTTCCACAGCATTTTTTGTTAGTCTGTAGTGAATCACAGTGCATGCAGAAGTCACTAAGAGAAGATGGAAGATAGGATTGAGGACCCTTGGGGCATTGGTAGCACAGAGAGAAATAAACATGACATTTAATAATACCTTTTGAATTAGTTTCATGGACTAATAAATGCATGTAGTTAACTTCTGAGATGTAAGGGCTCTTACCTATAATTTAGAAATGAAAAATACCCCCTTTTCAGGTTTATTTTGGGCATTGCAAAAAATATTTATCATTTACATAGCACAGCTCCTAGCACACAGTAGACACTCAAAAAAGGTGGTTATAAATATTATTAGTAGTATTAACTGTGTTAATAATATATGCTTATTCATTCTCAGGATGAAACCATTATTAAAGTTTATCTTTAAGTCCAAAGAGACCCTCTGGTAATGTCTGTGATATTTTCTTTTCCAACATTCTCACCTCTCCTTGCAGCCCCTCATTCTAGGACATCAAGGCAAGTCTGGAAAGCCAAAAACTTCGAGGAGAACTTCTACCAATTTAAGATGGAATATGCTATATGTAGCTGTTAGGTACACAAGAATCCAGGCATAAAGTGAGCTGTTCAATTCACAGTGAATTAGATCCTTGATCCCTTATATTTCCCCCTTAATCCCCATGGGTTTTGGTTTTAAGTAGTGCTGGGTCTTGTAGAATTTTAACAAAGGCTCCTCTGAAAATCCAAAGGAACTATACTCTGTATTATTATATAGCCGCTCTTACGACCTTGTTATATGGAGGGGGTTAGTTAAATAGGATTTTCTTTTCTCTGAATCAGTATGGAACATACTTTACATTTTGTGTCTCAGCAAGGTTTCTAAAATCCTGCCCACATTGTGGTTCATTAAGCCCAATTAGAATTTCATGAACAGAAGATAAAACATAATATTAAAAAAGGAGAGATCAGGAATGTAAAATAGTACAGCCGCTCTGGAAAACAGTTTGGCAGTTTCTTAAAAAACTAAACATGCAACTACCATATGACCCAACAATTGCACCCCTAGGCATTTATCCCAGAGAAATGAAAACTCAGGTTTGCAACAAAATCTGTACATGAATACTCAAAGCAGCTTTATTTCTAAAAGCCAAAAGTTGAAATGAGCCCAGTTGCTTTTTAACAGCTGAATGGTTAAACAAACTATGGTACATTCATGCCACAATGGAAGAAACAAACTATTGATACAAGTAACGAATTAGATAAATCTCCAGGGAGTTTATGCTGAGTAGAAGAAAAAGAAACTAGTCCCAGAAGGGCACAGACCTTTGATTCTACTTATGCAAATTTTTTTTAAATAAAAAATGTTAGAAATTGAATACATATTAATGGTTGCCAGTGTTTAGGGACTTGGGAAGGAGGGCCGGAAGGAAGGTGTGTGTGGTTATAAAAGGACAGTACAAGGATCCCTGTTGTGTTGGAGCAGTTCAGTACTGTGAATGTGGTAGTGGATATGAGAACCAATGCATCTAATAAAACTGTATAGAATTTAACACACACACACATACACACACATCCATGAGTAAGTATAACTAGGAATATCTGAATAAGCCTTGCTGAATTGTATCAATATCAACATCCCGGTTGTTATATTTCACTATAATCTTGTAAAATGTTACCATTGGGGCAAACTGGGCAAAACGTATGTGGGGACTTCCTTTATTATATCCTACAACTGCAGGTTAATTACAGCTACCTCAACATTTTTTTTCAATTAAAACTAAATAAACTAAATGAAGCCATTAAGAAAAAAAAATGTTGTTAAAACTTTATATAATGTCAGAGTTGAAAAGGAATTTTAAGACTCAAACCCTTAGAAAACTCTTGAATTGCTGTCTCGGGATTGCTTAACCTATATTTACTTGAATGAAGAGAGACTCTATCCCCTCAGGAGGTAATCATAACCACTTCTTCCAATGCTGAAAAGTACTTCCCAAAGTTGTACTCGAATCTTTTTTAAAATAGGTAGTCACTGTTGCTACTGAACAACTCAAAGTCCTCTCACACAGGGTAGCCCTATGGAATCCTAAAGAGCGCTATATACTTTTTGGCTCTGAATTTAGTTTTCTTTATGTTAAATATTCTGTTATTTTTTTCCCCGTCTGTCATCCATCTGTGGTCCTTCGTCATCCTGAATGGTTCTTCTCTATACATAGTCCAATGTCACTATTTTTTTTTCTTAAGTGATTGTAGTGTTCCAAGGATATAAACAGCAAAATAGAAAAACTGTGGTTGCCAAAGGTCAAGGACTGGAGCAGCTGGAGGAAAGTGTGACACTAGGGAGCTTTGTGGTGATAGGATTTTTTTTTTTTTTTTTTTACATGGGCAGGCACCAGGAATCGAACCCAGGTCCTCTGGCATGGCAGGTGAGCATTCTTGCCTGCTGAGCCACCGTGGCCCACCCAATGGGATTGTTTTGTATCCTGACTATACAGATGTGTATATGTTACTTGTGATACAGTACTATAGTTTTGCAAGATGGTACCATTGGGAGAAATTGAGGTTTATTATTTATTTATTAAATAATATAGTGCAAGATTCTATGTACTATATTATTCCTTAAAACTATATGTGAGGGCAGCTGCCGTGGCTCAGCAGGCAGAGCTCTGACCTGCCGTGCTGGAGGTCTGGAGTTCGATCCCTGGTGCCTCCTGCCCACATGCAAATTAAAAAAAAAAAAAAAAACTATATGTGAGTTTACAAATATTTCAAAATAAAAGGGTTAATTAAAGATAGAGAAAGAGAGACAGCGACTTCCTCAACTTCTAAACCGTCACAAAGGACTAGGTACTTGTAAAGACAAAACAAAGCAAAAACATTGAGAGTCTGTTTTGTCTTTTGTAAAGACAAAACAAACAAAGCAAAAACCCACACTGGGTGGGTCACAGACAGATATAATACTTGTGACTAAATCAGCAGAAGTGGTTGATGCCTGTGCTCCAAACCACATGCCAAAGAAAAATCAGTGTATGAATTTGGGTATCTGACTATTTGGAGAAATATGCGTATTCATTTATTGAATTGTCCCCACAATTTTAACTCTTCAAAATCATGTCCAAATACATTGACCTTAGAGTCATCCTTGATTGCTCTTTCTTTTACATTTCATGCCCAATTTATCAGCAAATCCTATTGATTCTGTCTTCTACAATATATCCAGAATCCAACCACCTTTCGTCGACTCTATGGCTAACACCCTTTCTTGCCTAGATTTTTCTAATAGCTTTGTAATGGTTTTCCGGCTTCTATAGTCTCATTGTTTCCCTATAATCCATTTTCAGCACAGCAAGCAGAATGATACTTTTAAAACATAAGTCAGATCATGACATTCCTATAATAAAAATCTTCTAGTGGCTTCCAAACACAATTATGGTAGCAGTCAAAATCCTTTCCAGTGCCTATGTCCTACATGATGTGACTCCCACTCTACTCTTTCTACCTTCTATCTTCTACTCTCAGCTCCTTTCATTTTTTAGCTTCAGCCTCAACTGGTCTTTTTGCTGTTGTTCACACATGCCAGTTGAATCTCTGACCTCAGGACCTTTGTTCTGTCTATTTCCTCTACCTCAGATGCTTTTCCCTAAGATATCCTTGTGACGTTCTCCCACACCACCTCTAGGTGTTTGCTCAAATGTTGCCTTCCACACACACTCCCTATTCCCTTTCCTGTTTTGTTTTTGTTGTTATTGTTGTTTTCTGGGGAACTTAACACCATCAACATATTACTTTTTTTTCAATTTCTTCCATTAAATGTATATTTTGTTCACCAGCACCAAGAACATTGCTTAGCAAAATAAAAGGTATTCAATAACTATTCATTGAAGGGATTAAATGAAAGCAATTTTAATGAATGGATAAGGAAGTTTTCTAATAGGATATAATGCTTAGAAATTCTGATTTAGTTCCCTTCCTTCGGGTCAAATGCACAGTCCCTCTCTACCCTCGTTGCTTCCCACAATGAACAACTCTTTCAGGAATTCATAAATTCCCCCATTCCACATACTACTTCATTTTTGTTCTAATTGCTCCATATCTGGCTGGTCTTCTTATCTAAATTAAAAGCTCAAGAGTTAAGAGCCATGATCTAGCCCCCTTTTTCATTCCTCTGCTGCTAATGGCAGAGAAGTATGCATGCTACAGATATTCGGGAGATAAATAGATAAACACTTCTTGACTTATTTCCATCTGGATTTCATGATCCTGCCTTTATTGTTCTCACTCTGATATTTATTTTATAATATATTTTAGCCTTATGATGATTACATCCCTTTTTCAAATGTAATTGAGTGTCAACAGCACTCTGGCTGCTCAAGGTTTTCTGCTGATGTGATTGAATATAACCTTTCACCACCCACCCCACTAACATTCCCCGGCAGTGGAATCTGTCACTGTTCTCACCATTAGCGGGCTTAGAAGAGGAAGGCTGTCACCATAAATATATAAGTCACAAATGAAAGAGATTCATGGGAAAGTTCATTATCAGAGGAGGAGAAACAAGGAGAGGTTTCAATTAAATTCTCCTGGCTATGGGAATTTTTCTTTGCCATCTAAAATGACTGAAGCAACCATTTCCACTAGACTTTAGAAATGCAGATTCAGAGAGCTCATTTTAAAGCGAATCAGAAACATTTTTTTTTATCGAACTCCTTCTATACTTAAATGTCACTCTGACTTTAAAGCCCTTGAATATTGTTTTATGTACAATCCTTAGAGATAACTTTGTATATGGCAATTTTGGTTTGTTTAGCATTGAGTTTGAAGAAAAGGTCTAGGGCAGTAAGAAAAACTACAGAGCATGAAAATTCATAAAGGAGACTCTACTGACAGAAGAGGGGAGCAGGCAGGAAAAAACAAACCGTAGTTTTGTCTAAGATAATAGTAAATGCTGGGGGGCTGGGGACCCTAATAAACATTTATTTCACCGTTTCATGTTACGCAGGCAGTAACTCCTGTCCAAAATGGTGAAATAAATTGCCCAAGGATACACAGAAGTTAAGGACAGAAATATGATTAGAATAGAGCTCCCTTATCTTCTTCCTGATATGTTTCCTTCTACATCAAAAATTTTCAATCTCAATGCTATTGATATTTGGGGTCAGATAATTCTTTGTTGTGGGGGCTGTCCTGTGCATTACAGGAAGTTGAGCAGCATCCCTGCCCTCTACCCAGTCATGTCCCCCTTCTCCAATTGTTTTAATTGTCTGGCAGCTAAAACAAATACCATGCAATGGACTAGTTTAAACAATGGGAATTTATTGGCTCATAGATATGAAGCTAGAAGTCCAAAATCAAGGTAATGTCAAGGTGATGCTCCATCCCAGAAGACTGTGGCATTCTAGGGCTCACTGCTGGCAATCCTTGGACCTTGGTTTTTCTGTCACATGACAATGTACCTGGTAGCCTCACCTGGGTTCTCTGGGTTCCACTGATTTCTCATGGCTTTCTCTTTCTTTGTGTCTGAATTTCAGTCTGCTTATAAAGGACTCCAGTAATCGGATTAAGACCCAACCTGATTCAGTTGGGCCACACCTTAACTGAAGTAATATCATCAAAAGGTCCTATTTACACTGAATTCACAGCCACAGGAATGAAATAAAATGAAGAATATGTTTTCTGGGGTACACAGTTCCAAGCCACCACACCAGTTATAACAAGTAACACTGTCTTCAGACAATACCAAATGTCCCCTGGGGGTGAGAGCCACTTTTCTACATGATCAATGAGTGAAAATAATTGGGAGAGGTTTCTGCTTGCAGTGAAATGATCTGTACAAGAGTCTACTTGGGGTTGGTTTGTGCTAGTCAGAATTATCGTTGAAGTGACAAAATCCATCTCAAACTAATTTAAACAATGTACTAAAATATTGGCTCCCATGACCAAAGTGCCAAATATGATATTTGGCTGGCTGAAAGTAGATGACATTTGGGTCTCTCCATTGCTCCATTTGTTGTTGCAGTTCTCTCTTTGTTGGCCTTGTTATATCAGGCCCTTCCCATGGTGCTGAACACAGCCGCAAAGATCTGGAGTCACTTCCTTATAGCTCAATATTCATGGGCAAGATAGGACAGTCTTGCGACCTCCAATCAAGAAAGCTCTAAGAAAGTCTATGGTTAGCCCACAGTAGGTCATTTGCCCATTCCTGCGAAAGGGTGTAAGAACTCCAGGTATGCCTATCTCCTCCAAGGAATGGTAGCCCTATTGTCACCAGAATGAGGGAGATTGGAGGAAGCAGAGAAGGGATACTTATCATCATCATAATAGCAATAATGATAAATGTCCTCTGCAGTGCTTCACAAATCATTGGGAATAACTATTCTAACTTCATTTTACCTTTCCCTTTAAATCCATTATGCATTACTACTTAGGTGAGAGGCTTGTTCAAACTAGACTGAATAGTCATACCTTCAATCACCAATCTCTTAGCATGGGTATTTCTGCCATAACCAAGCCTGCCCCTAACATAGGCAGGGTCCAGAGTAAGATTTAAAATGGAGGTCCAAATATGTCTAAAATATTTAAATTTCACAAAGCACACTATAAAACTGTTAAATAAATAATGTCCTCTCTTCCTACATTGAACAAATATATCATCAAACAGGCCTGGAAGGCCAAGTTTGAATTTAGAATTCTCAAAGGCCTCTGAGACATGGGGTAGAAAGAAGTGGAAAGGGGAGAGCCATCCTCTAGCCCCTAACCCACAACAAGCCCTCCATTCATTCATACTTGCAGCTCCATCTCACACTATGAAGGGCTTTCATACCCAAGCCCCATAAGCACTGCCTGCAAATAGCTACCCCTTGAACACCCTGCAGGGCTAGGGGTGTCTATATGGGTTGCATTTAGCATGGTCTGTGCATGGAAGAAAAGACTCAGAAAATAACTCCCACAGACTTTGTAAGCAGGATCATAACCAGTTGGGAAGGGAATCCCAGGTCTAGGTCCCAGATCTTAGAAAAAGTGTTCAAGAACTCCAGGTAGCCATATTTCCTTAGCCCCATGGAATAACCCTAAGGAAGGCCAGTCTCTCTTAAGGAGAGGGTCCAGGGCAGGGCCATTCTTGCCAAGGTGTCTTTGTTTTCCAGGCTGCTATCACAATATCACACAATGGGTTGGCTCAAACAACAGAAATTTGTTGTCTCACAGTTTTAGAGGCTAGAAGTCTTGTTTCCTACATGTGTCAGTAGTATTCTGGTCCTGGTTTGCTGCAATCCTTGGGGTTCTTTGGCCCCCCATGTTCCTTACCTCATGTCCCATTTCCAGGTTCTCTCCCAGGTTCCACTGACATCTAGTTTCTGGCTCTTTTCCTGTGGCTTTCCCTGACTCTGGCTCACAGTTTCTTTCTCTTTTTAAAGTTTCCAGTAATCCAGATTAAGAGTCATCCTCATTTCAGTTGGGCCCCACTTTAATTTAAAATAACATCTTCAAAAGGTCCTATTTACAAGGGGCTCATACCCAGGAGTACATATTAAGATTAAAGGTACATAATTCAGTCTACCACAAGGTCTAAGGATAATATTAGATATAATATGACGTGTTCTGTAAAAAATATTTGCCTTCTGTAAAACAGTAAATTAAAAACAACAATTTGAGTGTTCATCAACAGGTAAATGGATAAACAAAATCTGATATGTACAGACAATGAAATATTATTCTGACATAGTCAGGAATGAACTACCGATAACACGCTACAGCATGGATGAATTTCAAAACCATTATGGTCAGTGAAATAAGCCAGATAGACCCACACACAGAGGAGGAGGCAATGCAAAAATGGGGGCAGAGACAGGAATGATGTGCCTATAAGCCAGGGAACATCAAGGATTTCCAGCAGCCAGCAGCAGCCAGGAGAGAGGTATGGAATGGATTTTCCATCAGAGACTACAGATTTAACCAACCCTGCAACATCTTGATTTTGGGCTTTTGACCTCCAGAACTCTGAGTCAAGAACCCACATGGTGCCAGCTCTTGGTTGACGTTTCAACCTCTCCAAGAACTCCCCAGCATCAGGAATCTATGGAAGCTGTCGTCTACTAAAATGAGAGAGAAAAAGAAGAAAAAAAAGAGGAAGCCATGGGATGCAAGAGACATGAGATCCATCAAAGGAGAGAGACAAAGGGAATCCCCAGGGTGATAGAGAAAGGAGGTTCTAGGATGGCAGTCCTGCCTGGGATATCAAGGGCCACCAGCCCAGACGCTCCTCAAAGATTCTCCAGGATGATGAAATTGTTAGAAAATTTATGAGTTTGTCTTTAGATAATTGAGGGGTTGAAGGAGAGATAAGAGCTTAGGAAACAAAGCAAGCAAAAAGTTCAAGACAAATTACTAAACCTGAGGAAAATAAAAAAAAATATGCATGAAGGAAAAATAATCATTGATGACTATTTGGCTTAGCTATGAATAATAAGAATCACAATATATAAATTGATATAACAAAAACTATCATAAAACTATATTGAAAGATTGGGGATTAGTGCAAATATGTCGGTAAACCAGCTCTTCACAAAAGCCTTGATTTACAGTATCTGCTGAATTCTGTAGTTGATCTCAAGTCACCAATGTAATATCATTGAATAAGAATTTGGAAAAAGATATGCAAAATCCTCTCTTACTAGTTGCCACAACCAGTGCAGTACAATACTAGGTGGGGGAGAGGGGTAGTGTGTAGGAGACAACTAAATCCTCACATTCCAGAATGAGAATTCAATAGATACTGCCTAAAACTGAAACATCAAGAAGTAGCAATATCTACACCAAAAAAGAAAGAGCTTAAATCAATAACGTAACTTCACACCTGGGGAACTAGAGAAAGAATAGCAAACTAAATACAGTTAGCAGAAGGAAGGAAAGTATTAAAGCTTAGAATGGGAATTGTTTTAATGGAGAATAGGAAACTGACAGTCTACAAAACCAAAAGCTGGTTCTTTGAAAAGATGGACAAAATTGACACACTTTTAGATAGACTGACAAAGAAAAAAAGAAATTAAGTATAAATAACTCAAATCAGAAATGAAAGTAGGACAGTACTATCAACCCTATGGAAATAAAAAGGACTATAAAAGATGATACTGTGAACAATTGTACACCAACTGGTTAGATAATCTAAATGAAATGGGCAAATTCCTAGAAACAAACTATTGAAACTGACTTAAAAAGAAATAGACAAATCTCAAAAACAATAAAATATAGAGGTTGAATCAGTCATCAAAAACCTCCGAAGAGATACCTTGGCAGAGAGTTGCCACAGTGTCCTGCTTCCACAGTGCTTGACCAGAACCCCTGCACACCCTCTGCCACCAGCCGCTGGGAGCCAGCCATCTGCCACTTCCTCACAGCACCTTCAGACCATCTCAAGGTTCCGCCATCACTGCCTCTTCAGCCACCCATATGACCATGTCCCCTTCACAGGGGCACCAGAACTACAACCAGGGCTTGGAGGCCCCATCAATTGCCAGATCAGCCTGCAGTTCTACACCTCTTACACACCTGTTGATGTCTCACTACTTTGACCATGAAG
>PVIY010007622.1:0-81095 GCA_004026745.1 Myrmecophaga tridactyla | reverse complement strand
GGACATAGTGACATTTATTCTAGTGATATATATACAAATCTCTGTAAGGTTTCAGATTGGGGCTGTAATGATGATGAATAAACTATACTGATATAGGCTGTATTTTAGTGTTATTGGAAGTTAGAAATTATTTTAACTTTCTCATCTATACTTTATGTATAGGTTTTTCATTATGTATTCAGGTTATTCATTATGTATTCCTTGTTCATAATGGTTTCCTATAGAGGAAATGAAGTTTTGAGTAATAGTGTTTTGAATAAAGCTCAAAATTCCAGGATGTGAGCCCAGCATTATTTAAGTAAGTGATACATTTTGCATTCCACCCAAGTATTTACACTGAACATATTTGTTCAACTTTTTTGTGACAATTGTACCAATTTTATACTCATTTAGAAAAGGTTTGCTAGCATCTGAAAAGATGGTTTAATGTTTTACATTTTATTTAAATAAATTTGCCACAGCTACAGCAATCATGCAATCATTGATTCAAATGAATATACTTATAAAATGTCACTTTTCAAAATAGTTATTTTATTTTCAGCTAATCAAAATTGTTTTTGCATTTTTCCTTTATTGTTTATATTTTGTGGAGTGTAATTTACCTTATTGGTGCAGTGAGAGAAGGATATATTAAAAGAAGGAACAATCTTTTTTTATTGTTGTGACTTATTTTGTTGTTTTAATGTATTACGTATATTATTGCAAAACCATTATGACTCTCATCCATTAGCTACAGATGAATGTCTTCTGTAATTAGAGTCACTATTGGTCCCACTCATTATTGGGGCATTCATAATTTCATATATTGCTCATTGTCCTTATGATTATGATTATACTTGAAAGGCCATATATTGCTGTCCTAACTTCTAATTTAGAAACTATAATAATTGTAGATCCATAAGGGATTTATCTACAGAAAAATGAGCCATCTAAGAATTTTATAAAATACACATGCAAATATCTCATTATGACAAGATCACAAATCAGCATAGACATATCTACTATTTTAGAACTCCATGACCCAAATGAAGTTTACCCTGAGAAAATGAAGATTTGTCACAGCTAAAGATAATAAAAAAAAATGTTACAGTTTCTGAAGATGATTTAAAAGAGAGTTCTGGAAATATTTTTTTAAATATCAGCTTCTTTGGAATATTTATTATACTAAACATATAATACCTTGAAGGAAATCATTTCTGTAGGTTAGGTTTGAAAAACATTCAATTCTTATAGTCATACTTCATACAATGTGTTCCTCTTCTAGGTGGAATACACATTACAGATCAGAAAGCCCTAGAAAGTAAGTCACTGGACATGAGAAATGGCTAGCAATCTAGAAATCATGTTGAAATGGAGGGTCTCCGTTTTCAATGATTATGTCTCCTTGTGTTTTTGGCCCTCTATGATTAAAGTGACATATAAGAGTTTGAAGAAGTGAAATTTCTCTCTTTGGAAAGCTTTTATTACCATTTGTTTTAAATTTGATCAACTGAAGCAAAGATGTGATCTATCCACAGACATCCCATTCAGTCAACTGAATACAAACTCTGAAAGCACGTTACTGGGCAAACTGTACTTTAAAGCCCCTCCTTTCCTTGTCCCCTGCCATGGCTCCTCAACTTAACTCTCTCTCTTCTCTTTTCCACTGGAGGGCTATAACTCTAACCCCTTTTCTGGGCACCTTATTTGCATATGCAAGTCTTTATAATTTTGAACCAATTTATTAGCTTTCTCCTCTGTTACCAGTCAACCACTGCAGATAGTCCCTTTGTGATTGGAAGTCTTTGTTTGAAATGATCAGAAATCTGATAGTTTGCTTTTTCCCCCTGCCCTTAGAGTAACCACAGATGATTAAATGCAATGCAGTTAGCCCATCTCATATGCCCAACAACTTGTTTCCATCACAAAAGTGATTGCTGCCTTCCCCTGTCGGATCCCATATCCCAACTGATTTCTTTAGCAGTTATTTCTCTCTAGCTGAGATGATGCTGCACATTTTCTTTTTGTATTATTTCCTTTTCAGTTTACATTATTTGTACTCTATGGGCTTGAATGTACAGTAATTAAAATAGATGTTTCTTAATTTTGTTCTGTAGAAAGTGATAACTAGTCACAATTATAGCTAAGACAAAACAAAACAAAACAAAAACATCTCAAGCAGAGACTTTTTAATTACCCTAAGACCTCCATGTCTATTCCCAGGTTTATGGCTAGATAAAGTTATACTTCATAAACTTAATAAGAAAAATAAAAGGATCCTTTGTCTCAATAATGAATATGTACAATTTTTTTTTGAATCATTGGAGCATTTAGGGACCAGGGACTGGTCAAAAGAGTACCCATGATATCCTGCAAAAGATTTTTCCTCTGAATCTAGGTCACATTATCTGGATACAATAGCATATAATAAATGACTGAGATAGTTCTCCAAGGGGAGTCCCAGTAGGTGGGACATGTTTTGAACAGCATGACTGTGCTACTGGGAAGGGAACTAATCAAGGACTACAGAATTAGGTTATTGGTGGTTTCTGCAGGAAAGCAGAAGAGTTTAGAAACTAGCCGAGAAAGATGTCATGACTAATTTGGAAAAAAAGTTTTGATTTTTAAAAGCCAAATCCTCACTCCTTTGTCATTCTTCATTATACATCTGACCATTTGTATCAACAAAATGACAGCATTCCTAAAATTTTCTCTTTGGCCTTTGTAATACTCTGTTACCCTGATTGTTCTTCTTCTTTGGCTATATCTTTGCCCATTTTCCCAAATATATGGATATTTTTTAAACTTTCATAATCTGTTATTTCTCCTTGACAGGCTGCCTGAGCTGTCATCCATTTTTACAACTTCAGTTATTATTTCTATGCAGATGATGCCTATAAATGTATGTCTTTAACTCTGACCTCTTTTTCGATACCAGACATTTCCACTGGTGTATATTGACAGCACCTCAAATTCATCAGGCTACCGTCTCTAACTCTACATTAAAAATGTGGCTTCCCTTTTAGACTTGCCCATTTGTGTTAATGAAGCTATCTCCTTGAAAACCCAGGCCTAAAAACTTAGGGATTCTTTAACATCTTCCCCCACACTTACCTCTTGTGCTTTTTTCCTTCCCCCACTTACCAATCTGTCAATAGTTCCTGTGAAATCAGTCTTCACTCTTTTAGTTTTCTTTCCTATTATTGTCCAAATTCAGACTATGATCTAACATTTTAGCCTACTAACTGCATCTTGGCGAAGTATTTCAAGGAACAACACATCATGTGAGAATCGCTGGTATGGTATAGAAGTCTCCATTTGTACTCTAGCTCTTGCACCTTCAAATGTTGAATGTGAGGGTCTCTTGTAGTTTGTAACACACTGGTTGAGATGTGAGGAGCTGTAGGTGGATGGAATAAAATGAAAATGAACTGTGGACAGGGACTGGAGCCCCAGTGTTATCCTTCCATGTGGATATGTTGGGCAGATTTGAGAAGAACCTGAGAACAAACTTCACAGTGGCCCCAGTAGATGCCTGAAACCACCCTTTGATTATGTTCCCACTCCAAGAAGGCAATTCCCAATAGACATACTCACCACCTGAGCACATGACTTTCTTTCCTCCAATTCTTTAGCACAGTTATCAAGCAAACCCATTTAATTTCCCTGAAATGTTGTATGGCAGTAAATGCCTGCCCACCTAAATCCCTGTCTTCATCTGACACTAGGTTATAGATATCTGCATGTGATAATTTAAGTAACTGTTTTGCCACTGCAACAGGGTCAGTCATGCCTCTACATCTAATCAGATCACAGAACCAATCCAAGGAGCCACTATATTTTTCTTCAAATGCCTACTCATTTGCCCCACAGCATTTAACTCTGACATCTCTTCCAATACCAGACTTTTTTTTTAACTGGGATATACTAATAATATCTCAAATTCATGTTTATCATCTCTTTCTCTACCCTAAAAATGTAACTCCTTCTTAAACTTGCCTGTTTATCTTTTGCCCAAAGTATAATTCAATTTATAGATAGATCTTTATCATATAATACATTTCCATGTACATTGATTTATTTCTGGGTTTTCTTCTCTTCTATTTCTATGGTAGTATCATACAGTTTTAAGAATAAGTTTTGCAGTAAAATTATAATTTTGTAGGGCTAATCACCCCTGTATTACCCTCTCTCTTCATTTTCTTCCATGTTTATTTATTTATTTATTTTATTAAAAAATTTTTTTGGGATGCATGGTCAAGGAATTGAACCCAGATCTCTCACATGAAAGGCGAGCATTCTACCACTGAACCACTCGTGCACATTCTCCTCCATGTTTATTAATCCCCAAAGACTTTATTTCATTTTATTTTTTTGCATAGGCAGGCACTGGGAATTGAACCTGAATCTCCGGCGTGGCAGGCGAGAACTCTGCCTGCTGAGCTACCGTTGCACTGCCTAATCCCAAAAGACTTTAAAATCATTTTTGAAATTTTTAAATAATTTTGATTGGGATTCCATTTAATTTATAGTGAGGATGAATTGACACATCCTTAATATTCAGTATTTTATATAGCAGTATACGTTTCTCCATTTATTTGCATATTACATAATTTTAATTAATATTTTGTTCCGAGGCTTTAAACCCTTATTTTTTTGTCTTCTTGATGTTACATGGGATGGGACATGGAAGTTGTTTTCTACTTCTGTGTGCTACTGCATTTTCGTTGATTTTCTTCATATATGCTCTACAGTTTTCGCATTAGCTGTTTCAGTACGTATAGATTCCTGACAGGTTTTGGCTTTTACTATTTATCTTTCATGAAATTTCCTTCCCATATTTGACAGTTGCCTCTAAATTCAGCCATGTTGTTGTCTTATGTCTGTTGATTTTGGAGACCTTAGTGCTAGATTTTGTGTTTTAATAAAATCTGACTATTTACTGTGTGATATTATCCTACTTAAATATATTATAGCGGATATCTTTTATATTAATTCTGTTTGTGTTTGTGTCTTTTTTATGCTTAAAAACTTTGTTTATATATACATTTTTTGAGTTTATATAGTTTTTTATTGCTCAACAACTTAAAAAAATTATGTGCTTTTCTCTATGGAGTGTGTTGAGTGTCTTTTCTTGTCATTCTTCCCCCAAAATTCAGAAGGAATGTGTTCTATTTTTAAAATCATATTTTAAATAATGTATTTAAACCCTTGCTTCTTGATTATTCTATTTCAAAATCAGTAGTATGAAAGCTGAAGAAATATTATACTCATGCTTTTAACTACAATGAAACCTTCCCTCTCCCTGAAGGAAGTTACTCTCTCATTTTTTAATGATGGGACAGATTTGGCCAGATTTAAATGTTCATGCATAAAAGCCCGTGTGTATGTGTTTTAGATACAGTACATAGGCAAAGGGAGGTTAATCAACACAACAGAGTTGCTTTAGGAGAGTATGGGATGTAGAAGGCAACTGGAGAGTTTAGTTTTATATACCTGGAACATGTATCTCAGTGTAACAGAAAGCAGCAACTAACTCAGGTTAGAATTTTTTGGTCCAAAGGTGAGGGAGTTCTTGTCCACATCTTTGATTTTCTTTATGAAAAAAAAAAAGGAGGCAAGGGTGTGGGGTTAGGGAAGACTAAGGAGAGGTCATAAAGATTGAATAACTGCTGAAAGGGTGCGAGAGTAAATTTCTAGGGAAATGTGTTAGGATTTATATGTCAGGATGTGTAGTAGGAGAGTTCCATGTGCTTTAGGTTAGACCTATCAATAATCAGTTGTTATTAATTGGTCTTAGGATTCCCTTTCTTAATCTTGTCGGACAGATGTTGTGTACAGTTCCAAGATTGGTGGTATCTGTTCTAAAGGCTAGAATGAGGGGCTTCAGTGTCCTTACTGACATTATGGATTCAACTGCAGTCCTCAGAAAGAGGTTAGGTCCTCCTAACCTCCTGTCCTGTGAATGTGAACTTATTTGTAAATAGGATCTTTGAAGATGCTGCTAGTTAAGGCCAAACTGGCTTAGGGTGGGCCCTGTGTTCCAATTTGGGTTTAACTGGTTTATGCACTAAGGTCCAAGAACAAGTCAAGGGACCATAGGCCATTTCCTTAGCCACTGGGTCAAGGAGAATTCTCAGCTCAGCTCTCCTAGCACTAATTAGGGAAGACCAACTGAATTAGTGTCAGCATTTGAGAAATAAGTTGTTCTCTTGTGTGAGCATTTACCTAAATGTTCTGCTTAGGAGCTCCAGGGCTTACTTGAGGATGAAGCCTTAAGTATATGGTGGTACCAGTCTACAGGGGCCTATCCTTTTTTCCATCGGTGTTTACCTGCCTCATGTGGGAGCTTTAAACTCTAGTTTTAGTTTTCCAAGACCAACTCATGCAGTTGTATGGAGATGCTTGTTATCTGACACAGGCCCTAGTCCTTTGACACTGCTGTTTCCTCTGTCCCATCTTGTTTTCACTTCCTTTAGTGAAATCAGCGCCACAACAATCCATTATTTTATTTTCAGTTTCCTTTGATAGCACTTCTTCCCCTAGGCTAATCCTCCCTAAGCTATCATTTTCCTACTTAGCGAAATTCCAAGCATGGATTAATTTCATCACTGACCTTTTCTACGCTGTACCCTGAAGAGATGATTACTGCTGGAGAAAATCGTATGTCTGTGCAATAGATGCTACTAAAAAAAAAATTAGTCTCCAGTTTATAGGAGCTCTCATTTGTACATGGACTTCCTTCTCTGTTTCCTTGTCCAAATGCTTCTCCATTTTCCCTCTCCTAACTTCCCTCCCTCATGGAATTTTATATCTCACCCATATTCCTTGAACTCCCTAATTACATCTTTACTTATTTAATCTCAGCAATTGATAAGACCTCTTATTTCATATTAAAAAAAATGAGAGGTCATTAAGAAATATTGTCCTTGCCTTCTTGCGCTGTTCCTCCAAAATTGTAGGAACCCATTTTTGCCTTTTTCCCTCCTGTTTTTATGTTTGGAGATATAAGGTGAAGTGTCCTTCCCACCGTGGCTTTTCTATCATATATATGCATGACCCCATCTCCTTCTACCCCATTTAAAAATACTTTTAATTGAGTCACTGTATATAAAACATAAGATTTGTCATTTGACCATTTTTAAGTAGATAATTCAGTGATATTACTTTACAATGTTATTCTACCTTCAGCACTATCTATTATTAAATCTTTTCATTATTACCCAAAACACAACTCTATACCTGTTAAGTAATAACTCCCATTCTCCCTCTTCCACCCACTGGTAACCTCTGATATATTTTCTGTCTCTATGGATTTGCTTGTTCCAGATATTTCATATAATTGGAAGACTGTTATATTTGTCATTTTCTCCTAGCTTATTTCACCCAGCATAATGTTTTGAGTTTCTTCCATGTTGTAGCCTGTGTCAGCCCTTTATCCCTTTTTGTGATTTAATATTCCTTTGTATGTAAATAATCCATCATGTTTATACATTCATCTGGTGAAGTTTCCTTCAACTCCTTTTTGATCTCATTCCATGGGTTTTCTTCTTTTTCACTCCTTCATCTTTTGACAGAATATTATAACATCCTCTTAACTAATGTCTAATATTCTTCCCACTTAAACCCTTTATCCTTTGTACTGCTGATGTCATCCTTCTAAAATGTCTATCTGCTAATGTCTTGTATGAGACTCCATAAATGACTACCCAGGATAATATCCAAATTCCCATCCCAGAGTTTCTGTTACCTAGCCCCTGTGTCTGGATGATTGATCATCTCACTCTGTCTGCACTCTTCATTTCCACTTACACAACTTGACTTTAACATAATCGTGCATCCTGGTGAGATTTTCCACATGCTGGTCACACTGCTGAGACTATTTTTCCATCCATTATTTCCTGGAATAACTCTGGCTCCTTTGTTAACTCAGCACAGGTATAATTTCCTCTGAGAAAGCCCTCCCTCCTAAATTGGGTCATGTGTCTTTTCCTAACATCACTATAACTCTCTGAACTATACCCTAGAACAGCATGTATTATGTTAATTTGTAAACCATATCATCTCTAATTGGACAGCTGTCTTTTTCTCTCCAGAGCCTGTACCATAGCCGACCCTTGGTAAATTCAGTAAGTGGTTTAATAAATGAGAAAGATCCACGTCCCTTTTGCAAAGCTAAAATGATACGCATAAGAACTTGCAAATGTGACTTACATTAATAAACTTAGCAAGTCCTTCATATTTCAAAATAGAATATTTCTTTTTAAAACAATTCAGGAAAGTTAACACAACTTAGGAGAGGGATTTTTACTTTTCAGAAAATTAATAGACAATCTTTATTTGAGCTATGAAACTCTCTGAGAGTAGTAATAGATCTGCATGGATTTAGCCTGACTATGAATCTCATTTATCCCTCAGTTTTATGTAAGGCGTTTGCCACCTGTAATTTTACTGGTGGCAGGATATTTTATCAGAGAATCTGGTTCCTCTTTTGTCTCTTTATTTCCTACATTATTGCATTTTGGAAGCAAAATTGTGATTGGAGCACTTTGATACATCGAGGAAAATTAATTTTAAAGAATATATAATTTTCCATCCTCTTCTTACCATTCCATTTTCCCTTTTATTGTTAACAGGCAGTCTGCCACTTTCATTCCCATGAGTGAAATGTAAAATGCAGTGGGAAAAATATTAGTACTCCCTCCCTCAAGCCTGGTTGAATTTGTTCATTCAGAAATATTAGAATTTTTCCCATATACAAACTCATAGTGTTGTAGATTATATGTAGCTTTTAAAGGAGACACAAATACTGCTCTGCTTTTTACCTAATCCAGGTAATGAAATGTTGATATCATAAGTTGAGTGATATCCCCCAGTCCAGATATTTCTCTGTAAATATTTGAATGTTTTTTTAACTGGGAACTTAATAAGATAGGCAAAGATATTTTTTTGTATGAGACACATACACATACATACAGACATATATGCGGATAAGTATATATAAATAATACAGATAACCCAAGTATACTATAAGCAGCAATCAACAAATGAGACCAGATGGAATTTTTAATTTAATTAGTTCTTTACTAAAGAAACAGAGGAAACTGTTGTTTTTTTTTTCTTCTTTTTTTAAAGCACATATTTGTCCTTGGTCTTGTTTACATTCTTTCTTTGAGTGATCCAAGTTTTTCAAGTTCATGTCTCTGTATCCCATGCTGTTGTTTCCTTCTTGGTTGTTTGCTTTGGAACGGTTCTTTGTTCTACCAAGATTTCTACATCAATCTGCATATAAATAATTATTCAAACTTGAAGCTATGAATGTAGTTTTTTTAGATGATACTAATTAAGATTAGTTCCCTCCACTGAAAATGCACTCCCACTAATTCTTTATAGCTCAGTTTGTGTTGATTACATAACCCTCTCTTATTTAAGTGTTCGGTATTGTCAGATCACTGATTTCGCTCAGTATGTACTGTATTGACAGAATGGATTAAGTTCTGTTCCTTTATGTAGAAAGAACAACTTTCTGATTATGGTCAGGGAAGAAATAATATCGGTGTCATTGGGCAAAAGTTGATTGCCCTGCCCTTCCTATATAGTTATTGTTCTATCTCATTGCAGCAGCCAAGGCTACCACACTTTAACTTTTCCATATTCGCTATTGAATCAAGTCTGGAAATCCTATTTCCATCATAGAAGACAGTGATTACCATGATCTCCATGTATAATAACTGTTCTCTCTCATTGCATCAGTTTAGAGTTCTTATATTTTAACTTTCACTTATTAATTATTGGATTAGTTATATGTTTCAGTTTGCTAAAAGCTGCTGGAATACAATGTACCAGGAATAGATTGGCTTCCTACAATGGGGATTTATTCGCTTACAAATTTACAGTTCTAAGGCCGTGAAAATGTCCAAATTAAGGCATCCACAAGACAATACTTCATGTGAAGAAAGGCTGCTGGTATCTGTAACACCTCTGTTACATGGGACGGCACATGACTGGCAGCTGCTGTTCCTTCTCTCCTGGGTTTCGTTGCTTTCAGTTTTTGGCTTCAGTGGCTTCCTCTCTCACCTTCTGTAGGTGTGTGCTTCTCTCCCAGCTTCTCTGGGACTTCTCTGTGTTCTCTGGGCTTCTTCTCTTATAAAGGACTCCAGTAAAAGGATTGCGACCCACTCTGGGATATCTCCTCAATTGATATAACCTAACCAAAAGGCCCCACCTACAATAGATCTGCACACACAGGATTGTATTAAAAGAACATGGCCTTTTCTGGGGGTCATGAACAGCTTCAAACAACCACATCATACTAAGTACTAAATGGGGGATAAAAAAGATTTATTGCCCTACAAGTTAAAGCTTGGCAGAAATTCACCTGGGGACTGTTGTAAAGCTCATCATGTTTTCATTCTTTGGTTGCATGGAAAGTTACAATAATGATCCTTAGACATTTACAGTCTAATAGAAACATGTAAGAAGCACTATTTAAGATTAATTAATAGCAAAACGTATACATACGCATACCAAATCAAATTAGAAATTTTTTCTGCAGGACTTTTCAGCCTTTAATATGCTAATCGTTATTAATTACCAGTATTAAGTATGTAATGTTCAGTGTTTCCTCAGCTTTTTTGAACATGGAGCTCTCTTTTCCTTCATGGAAATCCAATTTGGAAAATGCTGTTCAGGCCTAAAGGCAGATTAGAAATGTGAGCCATTTTAGATTCTTTCCTATTCTTTCTTCTCTATTCAGCCACCTATTTATGATCAATTTTCTTCCCTGGGTCCCTTAAATGCATCTACTTTTCTCTATCCCATGCCATTATTTTAATGTAGTCTTTTATCATTCTTCTGACACTAACAGAATTGGTAAAATTTAAGTCTTTACTTGTAATCTATCCTCTATACTACTCTCAGAATTATCTTTCTAAGATATAAATTTGTGTCATCTTCTGTGTAAAATTCTCTATCACCATAGAATAGGAATTCTTTAGCAGAGAATACAAAACCCTTCTTAATTTGTTCTCTACATGTCTTTCAGTCTTATTGCCATCTAACTTTTTGTCCCATACTTAGCCCATTAAGAACCTCTTAGCTCACCTAAGCCTTTCATTTTCCTTTTTCCTCCATGCACTAGACTCTAGAACCTGGAGTTCTCCCTGCTTGCAATGTTCCTCTCTGTCATTCTTGCTGGTCAGGACACTGGTGCTTTTATGTTGCTTAATGGCTACCTCTGTGCTCTTTCCTGACCAAGCAGGAAGCGTGCATTTCCCTGGGTGCATTTTCTTATTCCTTTTCTTCTTTCTCCTCTTGTTCTTTCTTTTCTCTCCTCCTTCCTTCCTCCCTCATCTCTTCCCTCCTCTTACTATTTTTGCTTCACAGGTCTGTATTCCCCTACCCACAATCCTCCCTCTCACTCCAATTCTGAGGGATAGCCTCAGGGTGTGATTTTTCTCTCTCTCCCTGCCTGTCCTGGATGCTTTCCAAATTCTCAGTGAATGAATGAATGAATGAATGAAGTGCCTCTTAGTAAGTGGTATCTTGATGCATTCTGTGGAAACATAGGAATAAATGAGGTGGAATAATGTTCTTCAAGGAGGCTGCAGTCTGGTTAGTGGACACAGTTATGGCACTGCTGGTAGGTAATTGTTTTTATTTCTTTTTTCTTTTTTTGTGAAAAATAACATGGATACAAAAAAGCAATAGATTTCAAAGCACAGTGCCAACATTTAGTTGGAGAACAGATTCTAGAGTTGGTATGGGTTACAATGCCACAATTTTAGGTTTTATGTCTAGCTGCTTTAAGATACTGGAGACTAAAAGGAATATCAATATAATGACTCAGCACTAATACTCATTTGTGAAACCCTACCTTCTCTGTATAACTCCACCATCACCTTTGATCTTTCTCCCACTCTTTAGATGTATTTGGGCTATGCCCATTCTAACTTTTCATGTTGGAAGGGACTATGGATAATATGGGATGGGGGATGGGACTAGTTGATGTTCTGAAGAGGCTGGGCCCTCTGCATTTCAGGACATACCTAGTCCAGGGACCCATCTGAAAGTTGTAAGTTTTTGAAAAGTTACCTTAGTGCATGGAACCTTTATAGAATCTTATATATTGCCTAGGTGTCCTTTAGGATTGGTAGGAATGGTTTTGGTTGGGGTTTGGCAAGTTAGGATAGGTAGCAGTGTCTAAATGAAGCATGCATAAGAGTGACCTCATCCTTTTTTGCTTTTAAAATTTAAAGGTGTCAAAGACCATCGTGGAATGATAAAGTCAAGGAGGGCATTTTATTTAAGCTTAATTTTTAAAACTGATTGGGATTTCAATAGGCAGAAAAGAGAAAGAAAAGCCACTGGGTGGGGGGGGGTTGAGAAACAATCAATGTCCAAAAGATAAAACTGTATCAGAGATACAGATGGTACAGCTGTTAATTAGATGCATGCATGCAAAAATGCATGCAAAGGAAAAAAAAAAGAACTTTATTTATTGTCTGTATCTGTTCTCATGAGTTGTCAGAGGACTGGGGAATTTTGGGAACATGGAAGTTGTATACATGCTACTTCTGTTTCCCTCCCAAATATTAGCAGCTACTGGGGCCTTTGATAGTGAAGTCTCATTGTCTGTGATAATCCTGACAGAAGAACTTGGGCAGAATAGCCCGTTGTATCAGAACAGGTCTGGAGGTCAGTTTGGAAAACCCAGAGAAGGGTTCCAAATTTGGTTGATGCTGGGAATGGATAGGAGATTATGGTAGACTAGAAATATCTAATATAAGTGCTAAATAAAGATGTCTGAAATAGAAAAGTCATATTGCAATGGAAATTCTAAAATATATTCTGGAACTATAAGTATCAAATAATCACAGCACAGCCTAGGAATTGGAGGAAAGAACCATGAAAATAGCCCAGAGGTTTCATCATAAGGCCAGGGATGGGAGTGGGGATGTCATATTCTTAAGTTCTCATTTTATTTGAGTGGTATAGAGCATTTTTTGGTGGAGGTGGTGAGCTGTCATGCTTCCATGTAATATGCATAAATATGTATTTGATTAAGAGTACTAACAAAGGGGAAGTAACTGGTAATGGAAAGGAAGAAGAGATAAAAACCAAACACACACTGAGTGCTGGGCTAAAATAATAGTTACCGAATTTCAGATTTAAAAGTGAATTTAGGGTTTCTTTTCCTAGTTGAACTCCATTATTCTATAGAAATATTAAATGAATGATTATTTCAAATATGCATGGTGTGCTGGTTTGAAAGGAATTATGCCCCCTAAGAAAAGCCATGTTTTAATATAAATCCCATTTCATAAGGGTAGAATGGTCTCTGTTCAATATGTATGTTTGAAACTGTGATCGGATCATCTCCCTGGATGATGTGATTTAGTCAAGAGTGGTTGTTAAATTGGATTGGGGGATGACATGTCTCCACCCATTTGGGTGGATCTTGATTGGTTTATTGGAGTCCTATAAAAGAGGAAATATTTTGGAGAATGAGAGATTCAGAGAGCAGAGAATGCTGCAGCACCACGAAGCAGAGAGTCCACCAGCCAGCGACCTTTGGAGATGAAGAAGGAAAACTCCTCCCAGGGAGCTTCATGAAACCGGAAGCCAGGAGAGAAAGCTAGCAGTGACGCCATGTTCACCATGTGCCCTTCCAGCCAAGAGAGAAGGCCTGACTGTGTTCGCCATGTGCCTTCTCATTTGAGAGAGAAACCCGGAACTTCATCGGCCTTCTTGAACCAAGGTGTCTTTCCCTGGATGCCTTTGATTGGACATTTCTTTAGACTTGTTTTAATTGGGACATTTTCTTGGCCTTAGAACTGTAAACTAGCAACTCATTAAATTCCCCCTTTTAAAAGCCATTCCATTTCTGGTATATTGCATTCCAGCAGCTAGCAAACTAGAACACATGGCTAGTAAGAGTTTGGACAAACACTTAAGCAGGGTTTCCAGCCTCCTTGTCCAGTGTTGCTCCATCTTGTCTCAATCGGGGTTGTGTGAACAATGGTTTGCACCAGAAGCCATGGCTCCCATTTACCAAAATTGAACTTTGCCCTTCCACAGTAAAACCAGAGGTTAAAGGGCACTCCATTTTCCAAACACTAGATTATGTAAAGTGAAATGTTCTTGGAGGGGAGAAACAGAATCCCAGACATAGAAGTCTAAAATTGAGGTCTATGGAATTGTCCCTACCACTCCTTAGCTGGATGTGTAGCTGTGTGTGCTTAGTGTTAAATGAGTCTCCAAATTTCCTGAGTCATTTTCCCATGTATAAAATGACAAGATTTTACCAAAGGCTCCCTCAGGCTTTCAGGTTTCTAGTCAATAGAAAGGAAAAAAAATACCCTGCAACAATCCTGAAGAAGCATTGTTTCATGCGTTTTACCTGTGCCAAGATAATCTATTAAAATGGGCTTGTATTTGTGATTTATCTCAATTACGTATGGTTTGTGCGCTCAAATTTTCTTACACTGCAAATAATTTTAATTTAATTAAATAGATGGAGAAAATATGTGTGCTTGTCTACAGTTGAAAAGTGGGGAAAATGTATTGCAAAGGCCAGTCTCAAGGTCTTGGATGAAGTCCCTGCTTTTGGTGGAGGCAGCTGAATTTTGCTTCAGGGCTCCACTGCTGGTCGGGAAGCTGCAGGGAGGAGTCTTTCTGAGGGAAGCCCTTTAAGTGGGACCCTGTTGTTTCATGATAGAGCCTGACAACTCTCCTGTCTGTGTGTCTACCTGTGATTCTATTAACTATTGACTGTGTCAAAAATATTTATAAAGCACCAACTATATGCTAGGGGTTGTTCTTAGATCTGGGACACAGTTCTAGGTGCTGTGTAACATGGTGAATAAAACAAAGTCCCATCTCCCCTGGATCACACATTCTAATGGGGGGAACAAGAACCCTGTAGGTTGGCAGTACCAGGCACATAGCACCACAGTGCTATGGTGAATGATGGATGTGACAGTCGTCTTGGAATACTGAAAGTTCCCGTGGTGACTGTGCCAGTTTGAAACTGTTGTGTACCCCCAAATAGCCATCTTCTTAATCCTCATTCAGTACTGCTGGGTGGAATCTTTTTGATTGTTTCCCTGGAGATGGGACCTACCTAATTATGGGTGGTAGCTTTTGATTAGACGGTTACTGGAACCCTTTAAGAGGGAACTATTTTTGAAAAAGCTTCAGTACAACAGAGCCCACACAGCTAGAGACCTTTGGAAATGCAGAAGAAAAATGTCCCTGAGAAAGCCTTATGAAATGAGGAGAGGAAGCTAGTAGATGTCTCCATGTGTCTTCTCAGCTGAAACAGAAACCCTGAACTTCATCAGCCCTTTCTTTGAAGTTATCTTTCTCTGGATGCCTTAGTTTGGACATTTCTATGACCATAGAACCATAAACTTGCGACTTAACTTTCCTTTTTAAACAACTGTTCCATTTCTGGTATATTGCATTCCAGTACCTTTAGCAAACTAAAACAATAACTAATAAATCAAAGGAAGATTCAGACCCCTTCAGAAGAAGTCTAATGTTTACCTTATTTGACTTATGATTTTGAAAATTAGCCATCCATTTGATGGCATAGTTGCTGCAGTAGGCATTAAGGCTGTTCACCTGTAGTTCTAGTTCTCTTCCTTCCTGGAATGTAGTAGAATTGCATTTTCTGTCATAGGAATAACCATGTGACTTGTAATTTTGGCTAATGAAATGTGAGTGTGTGTGATACACACCTCTTGTAGGAAGACTTCTTTAAGCGCCAGTGTGTGATTCTCTCTCTCCTTCATTCTTCCATGGCCAACAGCAATGCTCAGCTGGTGATGGCCTTCTCAGCCCTGGTCCCTTGGTGAGGACAGCATGGAATAAAGTCCCCACCCTATCCTGAGATGGACATTTAGAGTAAGCAAGAAAGAAATGTCTGTGGCTTTAAGCCTATTTCTCTTTAAAATAGGGTAAAATAATGACATGCTTCATAAACTCATGGGGAAGATTAAATCAGAGAATGAAAAACAAGCACTTAGCATAATGCCTAATACTCTAATCACTCCACAAATATTAGCTATTATAATTATAAATCTCATTTTATCTAGGGATGCATTCTTAGTTACTATACACTGTCATCATACTTATGAGTTTCTTAGGGTTCATCTGAGGTGAAGTTAAATGAGGGCCTCCTTGGAGCCCCGGGGTCCCATGGTGATATTTCAGGGGCTGCCTGGAAACAAAGGGGAAAGTTAGCACTTGTACCCTCAGGCCCCTCTGCATCTCAGGCACAGCAGGACTCTCCTTACCAGATTTATATGCTAGGTCTTATATTATTGCCGATTTCATTTGTTAAAAGGGCTTTAGGATCCAAAATGTTTAAAATCACTGATGTATGCATTAATATATTAATTACTTCAGCAGATATTTACTCAGGGCTTACAGTGTTCCAAAATCTGTTTAGGAATGGTGGAACAGACAGGTTTCTTTTCTCACAGATCTAATGTTCTTGTGAGAATAATGGAGAATAAACAAAAGATAGAAAGTCAGATAGTATAACTACTACGAGGAAACACAGAAACAGGTTAAAGGGATAGACAATGACGAGACTGTTTCTAAGTGAGGAAAGTCTCTCTGTACAGATCTTTGGATAAAGACCTGAAGTGAAAAAATCTGTGAAAATATCCTGGAGAAGAACCTTCCCGGCAGAGAACGTGGCAGGTACAAAGGTGCTGGGGGTGGTGTGCTTGACACACGTAAGGAGAAGTAAAGGGGTGAGCATAGACAGAGCTTGTGTGTAAGGCTACAATTAGTATCAGAAAGGAACATGGTAACAGGTTTTGTGTTTCAAAAAAAAACACAAAACTTAGTCTTTATAAAGACTAAGACTAAGTTTCCTGTGAATTTGTCAGAGGATTTTGAGCAGGATGACACAATTGAATTTACAATGTAAAAGAATCATCTTGGTTGCTGTATGAAGTATAGATTACATGAGGGCAAGAATGAAAGCAGGGAGACAAATGAAGAGGCTGTTGAACTAATTAGAACAAGAGATAATTTTGATTAGGGTAGACATGGTGGGGGTGGTGAAAGATGGTCAGATTTTGATTATATTTCGAAGATTTGCTATATGGTTATGAATGTAGGTTTGAAAGAAAGGAATCAAGAATGACTGAGGATTTTGATCCAGGTGAATGGTGAAATGGCAGTGCGGTTCCTTAGAAAGGATAACATTTGGGGAAAAGATTGGTGGGGGGATCATTTGAGCCAAGGTCATTTTGAGATACCCATTAGACCACAAGTAAGCAGTCAGATATATGATTCTGAACTCAGGAAGAGAAAAAAATGAGGGCTAAGATAAATAAGCATTATCAGCATTAACCTAAGAAATGGATGTAGATAGAGAACAAAGCGGGGGACTGTATCCTGGGGTGCACCAAAATTTAGAATCAGCAGAGGAGCCCTCAGTAGGAAAGAAGAAAAACCAAGATGCCAAGTGACGAAGGTGTTCTGAGAAGGACAAAAGGCCAACCATATCGCATGCCTTTGAGAAGTGGAGTCTGTTGTGGATGAAGAATTGATCATTAGGTTTTTCAAAGTGAAAGCTCATTGATGATACTGGAAAAGAGTGGTTTCAGTGGAGTCCTGTGGAGGAAATTGAGTTTTTTATTCAGAAGCTTAGTAAGAAGGGTGGCAACTGGAGAGGGTTATAACATTTTATAACATTAAATAGTTTTGAATTTTTCAGAGAGTAAAATTGCCATTATTCTCATAAGAGTAATGGGGATATTTGAAACCTCCAAAGCATTTTTGAAATATATATGGCCTTTATTTCCTTTTATGGATTGAGTCCTTTGACACAGTTAAAAGGTTCCCACAGTCATGAGGGGTAAACATTAATGATGATGTTAAATGATTCAGTAATCTAAATAATCTTGAGTTTTTCAATGATCTATTTAAAGAGTTAGAAATGACATTTCTTCTCATAATATAAATTGTTAGGCATTATAGGAATTCAGGCTCTTAAATAGTTCTTAACTTTGTCAATCAGTAGTTACTGAAATTTAGAAAAACAATTGCAAGCAACAGTCTTGTGAAAAGGAGCCATTCGTAACTCATTATATATCCATTTTTGTTGTTGCTGTTTTTAACGTTGGATAAATGTTCTGTAAAATTAAGTTAAATGTTTCCTTTTATATGAATGGACATATTTGCAACTTTACTTGATCATTTTCCATTTGTAATGGGAGTGATAATTTTGGGAAAAATGTTTCTTTGAACTTCCTGGAGCATGATCTCCCCCCTATGCAGCCAGAGGATCCAGCAATGCAAAGAGAGTATTCAGTTTTTGACTTTCAAAAATAGAATGTTTGACTCCTCAATGAGCCTGCAGTCTTGAAAGTCAAGCTGTTTTGAGAGGATATCATTTCCTAAATTATAAAGATTCACTGAACACATGATGAATCCAGATCAACTTACTCAGATCATAAAAGTTAATTATAAGCCAAATTTAGAGGGATGAGAGAACATTAGAGACATTTTCCTGAGATTCTCACCACCAGAAAGAGAAGAGACTCAAAGAATGACCCTATAAAGGGTGAGTGGCCCTTAGAAGGAAGCCCACCTCTGGTGTGTCTCAACCAAAGAAATGGTAGAAAAGGCAGAGACAATGGCCAAATCACCGACAGCAGACATGGGCCTTCACTCTTCTCAGCTCCTGTGGTGGTTTGAATTTGTGGACCCCAGAAAAGTCATGTCCTTTAATCCTCATTTAGTGGTGTGGCATGGGGATTTTTTAATTATCCATGGAGATGTGACCCACCTGATTATGGGTAGTAACTTTTGATTAGATGATTTCCATGGAGGTATGTTTCCACCCATTCAAGGTGGGGTTTAAGAGGGAACCATATTGGAAAGAGCTACACAGCCAGTCCGGCCAGAGACCTTTGGAGATGAAGAAGGAAAATGCACCTGGGGGAGCTTCGTGTAGCAAGAAGCCAGGAGAGAAAGCTAGCAGATGCCGTCATGTACACCATTCTTACTCTCTCATTCTTTCCAGATAAGAGAGAAACCCTGAATGTCCTCAGCCTTCTTGAACCAAGATATCTTTCCCTGGATGCCTTAGATTGGACATTTCTATAGCCTTCCTTTAGTTGGGGCATTTTCATGACCTTAGAACTATGACCTTGCAACTTAATAAATTCTCCCTTTTAAAAGCCATTCTGTTTCTGGTGTATTGCATTCTGGCAGCTAGCAAACTAGGACAGCCCCCAATCTAGAAATCACCATCAGGTCACCATCTTAGTCCTTCCTTTCAGTATGAAATGTGCTGGTTTCTTTGATTTTATAAATCTACCTCAGTTTCTCATTTCCCTGCTCTCTTCTAGGATAAAATGGCTAGTTATCCTAGCCATTTTCCTCATGAAAGGACCACCCCTCCTGGACACTTGGGCCATTTATAGTCATTTTTCATAATAAATATTTACATGTGTGGTGGATTAAATTGTACCTCAACATAGACATGTTCTTAATCTTAATCCACATAACAGTAGGATCTCTTGAAGGTGGTAATTTTATTTAAGGTATGGCCCAACTGAGTGAGTGCAAGTCTTAATCAGTTTCACTGGAGCTTTAATAGAGACTGGAAGCCAGAAGTTGAAGACCAAACAGAGAAGCAGGAAGTCAGCAGAAATTGGAAGAACAAAGAAAAGAAGAGAACATCACCATGTGACAAGAGGCAGAGATACTAGCCAAGGAGTCCCAAGGATGGCTGCAGCCAACAACAGAACACAGCTATCTCCAGAAGAAAGCAAGCCTTGCTGATACCTTGGTTTTGGACGCCTTCTAAATTCAAACTGTGAGCCACTAAATTCCTGTTGTTTAAACCAACCCATTGTGTAGTATTTGTCTTAGCAGGCTGGGAAACTGAGACAACACCTGGGCCAATATTGCTCCTGGAATTGCTCTTTTCCTTCCAAAACATTTTTAGGAATAATCAAGTAACCACATGCATACTTGAGCATACAAACATTTGTTGTGTGGGGGATTTTACCTTCTCCCCACTTTGCAGTCATTTGCAGGCTAAAAGTGAATAAGGTTCTCAAGGAACTTTATTACTTTTTAGTGGAGATGAAATGCAAAGACATTTTGATGTTTTTTAGAAAATCCCCAAGGGCAGAAGTTCTTAACCCAGGATGCACATTAGACTCAGCTGGTGAGCCTTTCTAAAAGTGCAGGTGAATGTTCTCAAAATATCAAATAGAAAGTTATTACAAATATCTACATTGCTATATTCACAGTTTTGATAACTGATCAAATAGTATTTAAGCTAGTGTTTAATATTTAGAATTTAAGAACTTTGCTATCGGAATTTGTAGATTTTTTCCTTGTTGCATTCATTTTAAATTGGTTTATGAAATTTACTGTGCAACACAGTTTTTACAATGATTATATGGATACTTTATTTAAATATGCATATGGTTAAGCTAACTACGATATCCATTTTTGGTGGTTCTAAGTGTATTGTTTGTTTTCTTAAATAAAAATGGTTTTTTAAAAAGGTGCAGGTATCCTTTTTCTAATGTGGTTGTCTGCTCTGTTCTTGTTGTGCTTTTGTATCTTTATCTTAGTCGTTGGCCAACCTAAAATCATGCTTTGACAGCCAAATATATTGCCTTATTTACTTGAGGTATCATCCCGTGTATCAGTGGTTCTCAGACAGCATCAGTAGCACCTGGGGACTTGTCAGAAATACAAATTCTTGGCTTCCACCCCAGACCTATGGAAACGGAATCTACTGGGGTGTTTCTGCTAAGCAGTCTGTGTTTTAATAAACCTTCCAGGTGATTCTGATGTTCAAGTTTGGGGAACTTTGCTGTATATAGTTATACCAGTTTATGGGTTTATAATGTATAAAGCCTCTTTTAATCCCTGTAGTATTTCCATTTTATAGATGAAGATAGGGATGGCCAGAGAGTTTAGAGGATTCACTCCAAAGCACAATTCCTGACCCTTCCATTCCAAGTCATTGGTCTTTTTGCTATATCACAACTCCTGTGAATATATTTGTATGCTGAAGACTATATATAATAAAAATATAAAATATTGCAACAGTAGCATTTCAAGTTTTTAACCCCCATTCTGTCCAATGATTCTTCTAAGTGTTTTACGAATGTGAAATTAATTTAATTCTTACAGCTACCCTATGAGGCCTATTTAAATTTTATGGATGAGAGACCTGAAGCATAGAGATTATCAAAAACTTGCCAAAAATCCCATTTGCAGTAAGTGACAGAGCTGGGATGTCCAACCAGGAAGCCTTTCTCCAAAGTCTATGTGTGATGTTCCCTTGGCATGCTGCTTCTTATTAAGAGCCTCTATAAACATAACTCTTTAAAGGTAGTAAAGCATCTAATCCTTGCTCTAAATGAAGCTGAACATGTAAGAGATTCATTGAAATGTACAGTAAAAATTGCTGGGTTAAGGGTCAGGAGACTGCAGTTCTAATCCCAGCCATTATCTGGCTGTGTGAACTCTAGCAGTCACCTAATCTCTTAATTACTTGTAATACCACGAAAGAGAGAACAGAGAAAGAAGACATTATTAAACAAATATGTAAATTATTAAGTCCTGACATTATTAAAATGAAAGTGCAATTAACTCTCATTTTATGAGATGCAACATTTTCTAGGAACAAACCTAAGGCGGTTTCTTCAAAGCTAAATTAGTCAAAAATAATTGAGTACTTATTAATGTGCTTGACACTGTAAAGAATGTTTCTGTATCTCAGAGGCCCATATATTTTGAAAAGCATATTAAATTGCACTGTATTATTTCACATATTTAAATAACATATCCATTATATTTGTTATCTGACTTACAGAAAATTAAACTGGAAGGAATTTCCACTTACAGTGGCACAGTGAGCCATGCATTCTGCTTTCTTGTAAAGGCAACTAAAATGAGAATATGTGAATAAAAAGTCAGAGACAATGGAGTGGGTAAGAGAACAGATATGTCTTAAAAAAAAAACTTTATTTGCAAATATTTACAACTTTAAAAAGTTGCAAAAATAAAAATAGGAAAATAATACATATAAAGAAGTATATTGAAATACTTCTTAAAGTATCATACTAGGTGATACATGAAGTCCATCTGTCACTGATGACACACATTTAAATCACATAGCCAAGTTGTTGTCCATTTTTCCAGTGTGTAATTGCTATTTCCTGCCTCCCTTGCAGCTAATAAGCAGTAAGTGGGGAAATACTTTTAAAACATTTTATTCCTCATCAGAACTTCCCAAGATTTCCACTGTAAACATAATGCTCTGCTGTCTCCCCCATTTATGACTGATTAAATAGTTTATTACCAGTATGAATGAAGGCATTCCTGTTTGTTTTTTTTCCATTGGTTTATAATTCATTTCTGTACTTAATTATTTTTGTGCTCAAATTCTCCCAGATTTGGCCAGTGGGAACTCCTTCAAGGTGTTTCCTGTTTCCTTATGACATGTCCCATCAGTTTTTGGAAACTTCCCTACATTCTGGGAATATAAGATGTCCTGAGTTCATATTATATCTACCCTATTGCAGTCCTGAAATCATCTATTTCTCCAAAGAGCTCTCGTTCCTTCTAGTGGGGAATAGTGTAGAGGGCAAGATTCTGGCCTCCATGGGTGTTCATTGCTACTTGGGTGCATTTTCTTCTTAGCCCTTTCAGCAAACAGAGCTAGGAAATAGATATAAGTATGTATATAGACACATGTGCCTGCATATGCGAACATATGCACATGCCCACGTACACATGCATAGATAAGCAGAACGTATTTTAAAAGTCACGCATTCACACCAGTTATTCCAATTCTAATATATCCCCTCAGGGCCTTATTTTGCATTTCATAGTCCATGTTGGTGTGTCCTTTCTTCCACAATAGGAGCCCTGGCTCTCAACATTGTCAACACAGTTACAAATTTGCTCAACCCTGTAATACATCTAAAATAGTTGCAGAATTGCTTTGCCAAAAGCACGAAGTAAACAAACCTACTAATAGGAGCTCAGAATTTTTAAATAGCAATGATATTTTAAAAGTTGGAAATCAGATGAGCAAGTGATTAATATGACTCTCCTGACCAGAAGTAGCTAAATCTGTGAAGCTAAAGCTGTCAGTAGGGGAGGCTCAGAAACAACCCAGGGAATCTGAAATAGGCTCAGGATTAGAGGCCAGCACAGCTGAGTTGATTGTGCTGAAAACTAGAAGACAGTTTCTAAGTCTGAATAGGGTACAGGTTTACTCTGTGGTCCTTTTCTAACCTCGCAGCCAGATGATAACTTCTCCTTTCTCTGGGAGAAGTCTGGGCATTTAGCTCCTGAAGTGGTAGGCCTAAAGGACTCTACTGTGGAAACACAGGAAACAGAGATAGGGAATAGAAGAAACCACAAGTTATAATTCATATCCTCAGAAAGATGAGAGCTGACATTGCATTGATAAGCCAGAATAGGCTGCCTTAAAAAATGAGCATCCATAGGAAAAAAATAATTCAGAGAATCTAACAGAGAGAAGAGCTGAAGTTAAAAAAATAATTCATTGAAAGTGTTAGATTATAAAGTTAAGAGAATTTTCCAATGGAAAATAGAAAGGAGAAAAAAAAAAAGACCCAGTGAATCCAACATCTGAATAATAGAAGTTCTAAGAAAAGGGAACAGAGAAGAAATATTTTAAATTTTGAAGAATCGAAAGACATGGGTGTTCTTAATTATCAAAATTATATATGCAGAGTTTAAAATCTCAAGTGGGTGCAAAGGTCTTAAACAGTCATCCCCTATCTCCCATTCCATCCATATCTACAATGTTTTAATTTCTTACAAAGGGGACATATGCATAAACATCTTTAATTAATAACCAGAAAAGTATTTATCACCAATGAAACAAAAAATAAATGTAGGGACACCTATTAGTTGAAAGGGGATGCCAGCAGGTAAACCTGTAAACATGAGGGAGGAGAAGACGGAGTCAGGATAGGGTAGGGTGTGACAAAATATCCAGAGGGGAATGAAATGTTTATTTAATTATCAAAAGGAGATCTGTATTTAAAAGGTTAAGCGATATTGGCTGAGTTCAGAGTAAAGAAACATGTAGACATACCTTGAGTAAAATTCTAAGGGAAGAATTTGGACTGAATGTAGAAGTATTTATTTCATAGATAGGAAGGTCAGGAGCCTTCAGGTAGAAAGTACAGCATTATCTCACAGCACCTAGGCATAAGCATTATCATAATGCCTACAGATGCTTGAGCATATAATATATGCCAGCTTCATTAATAACCAGCTTACACATGTCATTTAATCTTCCCAGTCAGTCCTGCGAGGAAGTAGTTATTTCCATTTTATGGATGAGGTAATGGAGAATAAGAGTATTTTGCCAAGAGTGACATGCTCAGCTTGGAGAGCTAGCTCCTGGATTCCACTGCCTGTGCTTTTTCTGCCTGCCACATCATGCTGTCTTTCCTTGGAGTCAAGAGTGGGTGCGATGACCGTGGGGCAAGGAAGTCACCAGACTGGAGCAAAGGGAGCTTTTTAAGCCAGGCCTGGAACCATACCTATAAGGTTTTGTAGTAAGATGAACCTATGGGAGTATAAACATTATATCATAGATAATAAGGGAACGTGGTGGGTCCAGGGTGAATATTTAGGAATATTATTCCAGTAGCGGGATTCAATCTGGGTTAGAAGGATGGGAGACTAGCAGACAGTGTTTCAGCTAGGAAAGCATTTCAATAAAACAGAGGAAAGTTGATAATTCCAACTCCCAATGGAAAGTCATCTTTCCTCATCAGCAGTGAATTTGCTCCTCTCTTGGGAGTCATCACTGTATACCTATGAGTCATCTTTGAATCTCCATGATGCCTGGGACATAATAGACATTCAGACACTAAATATTTGTTGAATTACTGAATGAAGGCAGAATATAGTAGTGGTGGGAACGGCAGCTTGAAAGGCAACCCTGAGGGTCTTAAGAAGACATCACAGGGGCTAGTGGCATACTGCCAACAGCAACTGAAAAGGGAAGAATTAAAAGAATTCAGAAGTTGCTAATCTGGTGACCACAAAGATAGTGGTACAATTTAAAGTACATGCTACGTGCTAAATTCTAGGTAGTGTGTATATAAATATGAGAGGGAAAAACACACACACAAAAAGTGGGTTAACATATAAGAAAATGGAAGGTGATGAAAAGTAGCTAAGTACAGTGGGATAAGAGTAGTTCCATCTGTTTGGATTGAGATTGCTTCACAGAGAAGGAGGTATCTGAGCTATATTGTAGTTCATAAGGAGCGCCAGGCAATGGATTACACGTGAATCACTTCCTAGCCTCTTCCGTGTTCTTTAATGTTGTTAAGGTCAAGGCATTTTTATCCTTTGATTTTGGAAATAGTCACAAGTTGACCAACAATTATGAAAAAGGTGTTTCATTAAATTAGTTACCGTATTTGGTAGTAGCTGGATTTGGCTATAGCATAATCAGTGTGTAAATTAATGACCTACAAAAAGTAGTTCAAGGACATCTCTGAGCAAGAGGGGCAGAATGATTGGGTTAACTATAAAGTCCGCCTGCCTCCAAGGAAATTCCCTTGAAAACAATATCACTTAGATAAACAGGTAATGTGTATTTAGAAACAAGAACTAAAATTCTTATAAGAATTTTATAGCTGTACTTCGTGTGGTAGTAATTACAATGATAATAAAAATAGCATCAGATCCCATTTGCTAATTGCTTATTGTACTGTAGTCATTGTTGGGCAATTTATTTGTTACACTACCTCTAAATGGTATTATTGCGTCCATTTTGAAGATAAGGAAACTGAGGCTCAGAGAGTTTAATGACTTGTGAATAAATGGCAGAGTTAAAAATGGCATCTGAATTTCCTGACTTGAATTCCCCAAAATGCTCAATTTTACCATATAATGGAAATTTTCCCAACTCAAAGTGGACTTCATATCATAGACTACCCATATTCTCTACCCAGAGGTGAGGAAAAAAGATGGAAGGGGACAGAGGGTAAAGGAACGGAACTTCTGCTGAAGATAGCTAGGGGGATAGGGAGGAGAGTGTGAAGTGTTAGTCCTCAATATCTGTGAGAATAGGGTAGGATTGTGGTGCAGCCAAGAGAGAGCATGGCCTGGGGGACCAGATCCCTGGATTTGCTCACCAAACCTTGGTGTCTTCATCTGCAAAATGATAAAAATATTCTCTCTCTGCACTATCCAATGCGGTATCCACTAGCCACATGTGGCCAGTGGGCAGTGAAATATGGCTCATATGAATGAAGGCCTACATTTAAAATTTTAATTAATTCTAATTAAATTTATATAGGTTCATCTGGCTTCTGACTACCATATTGGATGAGCATGATTTGATCTGAGAGTAGCACAACTTCAGTACTCTTTGAACCGACAAAACAGATGAGGTTAACTGCGTAGGTTGGTACCAATAGAAAGGAGATAGAATTTAAGATAGTGTGAAACTTTGCCATCTGCTTTTTTAGGAATAAATCATCAGTTGGGAAAGTCTGGACATATGACACAGAGGACATGTGTAAGAATGGCTTCTTAAAGTGCGTGATGTTGGTGTTTTACTTGTGATTACTTGAGCAAGCATTGATGGAAATTTCTGGGAAATGGTTGAATATATTTTGTTTAACCCCAGCTGCTTATGGTATGACAGAGCACAGTGTCTCCCAATTATTCTTAGCATTTAAACACTCTCATAGAACAAGCAGGTTGAGTAGAACTGAACTTTTAAAAGTACCTTTGGGCAAGAAGGATAATTTCATTCTCCTTTGCTGTCTTCTGTAAATCCTTCAGAGAGGAAGAAATAAACCTATTACAGTCCTGCCTTCCTGTTCCCTTCAGCCAAAGCAGGTTGTGAGGCAGTGGTGATGTGTGCTTAGCATTTTTGGAGGCTGTGGCTCAATCTAAGATTTAGCACAGGTGTCTTACCTATGACCATAGCTAGGAGGAAATTGTCAAGATTAGATATGAGGGCCATTTTTGAACACAAATTGTCTTCCTTTAGGAAACTCAAAAGTGAATTCTATCGTGGAGTGTTTATGATTTCTATTGGATCCGTAAAGTTTCCTGTTTGCAGTCAAATAAAAAGAGCTCCCTGGCATGTTCAAAAAAAGAATTATGGCAGTGGCAGGGTAAGAGCATTGCTCTGAATGGACTGTTTAAAGAGATCCTTGGGTTGAGCAAGGGGTATTGCTGATGGGTAGCAGCTTGTAGCAGCAATGATACTTCTGAGGGTAGAGAGAGTGTGAAAACTGCAATGAGGAGAATCATCTGTGTCAGGCAGATTTGAGTAGGGAGACAATCAATTTATAATTTCCATCTTCCTTTTCCTCACAATGATAACAAACATAAATAAAGTGTCCTACTTCCCCTCCATACACCTTTTGGTTACCATTTTATGACCTTCATTTAATTTTCATGAATGAAAGTACTGTCAATGTTGTGGCAGAGAAGCAGCAGCAGTGATGATCTCATGGTGTGGTTTGATCTATGCATACGTCTACTTTTTCAAGATTTACTTGGGAAATAAAGTCTGCTTATTTGATTGGAGCTAAGGGTTGGCACTAGGGAATACTCATGAATGGAATACTGGAATTCCATTATGGATATTTTTGTGGGTTATTTGCTGACAGTGATTCCTTTAAAAATTAATCTAGCAGCAGCATTTTTTAATTATTTTGTTGGGGTGGAGACTGCAGGTTGAGAAACCAATTAAGTAGTTTTTGCAATGGACTGGATCAGCGTTTTCTGCTCTGGATGTTAATAGGCAATGGGACAAAAGAGGATTTTATGGCCAACTAAATTTAACTGTGGGACTTGGTAAAACCTTATTATGGCAATATGCACTTTCATTTTCCAAATGGATAATATAGTCCAAAGCATTTTTCAAGCTTCTTGGATCATTTAATGTCTTCTGAGAGTGTATTTCTTTTGCCTAGTGTTAACCTGTAAGACCCCTTGGAAAAGTTCTGGCAAGTACCTAAGTGCTAGTGTCATGGCCATGGAATGAAAAGGGTGCATTACCAGAATTTCAGTTCATTGTCTTTTTTTTTTTTTGAGTTCACATGTGTATGAGTCTATTAATATATTATTGGGCTTTGGGAAGTCCAGGCTGTTCAAAGAAAGGAGAGTGTCACAAATAAATCCATTGTTTCAGACCCAGCTGGCTGTAAGAAATTGATGCCATTTGCATGGGAGTAGAGTCAGGAGTTGAGACTGTTATCAGTGCCATGAAGTTTAGTGCTTAATTGAACCCTAATTGTTTCACAAGTATTCGTTCTATATCCCAACTAAACAGTCAATTTTTGAGTAAGAAACATGTTTTTCAACTTTTGATCCCACACATTTCACAGTATTCACTAGAAACCAACTTGATCATTGCATTGTTTTTTAAAAGTCTGTTAGATTTGTTCAATTGGTTTAAAATTGGTAATACTGTTTGTTTGTGAGTGATTCTATTTGGGAGAGGATAATTCTATTCTCAACATAATGGGATAGCTGGAGGGATGCGAGGAGAAAGGGCTTGTTATTTCAGAGAAAAATTGTGTCTGTCAGTTAAGTTAATCATATTAATTAGAACCTGGTGTGTAGTCAGCTAGGCTGGAAGTAATTCAGCTAGACTGTAAGTTGATCAAGGGCAAGCATTGTAATTTGTGTTTCTTTGTAAAGTTGCTTTTTTCCCCCTCCCTCTCCATTGAGTAAATTGCTCTGGAATAAGTAATACATGTGTGTTGGCTGAGAATTTTGGTTGATCGTAATCACAGAGGGTTGAGGAACGGTTGCAGCTTCGTCATGTGGAGTACTTAAGATGAAAATTCGGCCTTTACTCTAATTGATTTTAGGGAGCATAATCATAAATTTTGCACAGAAATCTCTTCAATTGCAAATTCTTTCAGTTTGTGCTTTGTCGTTGCCTTACATTGCTGAATTTTCTTGGGAAAGCCATTTTCTATTATTTTCACCTTTCTTTCACTTATCAAATAAGGTATTTCTTCCAGCTTTTATTCCCAAACTGTGAATGTAAACACAGCCTTTTCTTTCACATTTTTCTTTGACTCATCTTGGATAAAAGCATCTCAAAGAAGAAGCAACAGACCCAACATACTGCCCAACAGTCCTCCGTTTTCAGACCCCTAATTCCATCTAATATTTTAAAATCAATCACAAAAGTTGGTGGGTCCATTTACCTTATTGTAGGAGTCCCTTGAGTGCAGCTTTCAAGATACTCTCAGGACCAATTAGGAGTATACATTAAACTGAACTGCATTACCATTCGAGAAACAGCATTTATAATCAGCACACTTACCTGATTAACCTTTTTGATGAAAAATGTATGTCATCAAAATTTTTCTGTACTGTTTAATTTATTTGGCCATTCTGGGCATGATGACTTTGTGCAATATTGAATGACCTTATTAGAAAAACACTTGCAACAATTAATGACTTGCCTTTCTCTACCTGAATGATAACCAAATGCATTTTGTTTATTTATTTGTTTTGGAATAGGTTTTGCCTGGCATTCTGCAGAAGCATTGCTGTATCTTACCAGACAGGAATACAGGTAAACACATTTTGTTCTGCTGATTTGAGATTATAGGTTTTATTTCAGTGGATAATTGAGAAATGTAATTGCCTAACTTAGTTATTCGATCTCTTTCAGTCATTGTTTTTGATGCAGGATTGTATAATTACTGAAAGAAGTGAAAAATAGCATATCTCAACTCTACTGTGAGTTGAAATCTGAGTTCAGAGGTCTGTTTTTATTTGACAAAGGAAATAGATTTGAGAGATTGTTGTCTTGGATTTTTAAGGGAAACTGGTTGTTTTGTAAAGTTGAAAATCTTAGTTTCAAAGTTATTTCTTTTGCTAATGATACTGAGCTATTAAAAAAGAAAACACTGTTATTGGCTGGTATGGAATGTATTTAGAATCTCTTTGTCATCATGACTTTACTTGCACTCAAGGTATGAACTGGCTCGATGTTATATTCTTTAAGTCTTCAGGAGCTCAATAGATTAAAAATAGAATAAAAGTCTTGAAGTGGGAGATTGTATCATTGTATGATTTCTTATTGTAGGACAGATGTATGTGTTTAGAAGTTGTAAATATAGTGCTGTGCATTATATGATGGAGAAAAAGAAAATCTAAAAAAGAATGCTGGAACTTTGTTGTTTTAAAATTAAAGGGAAACAAAAAGAATCAATGAGGTGTGTTATCCTATGGAATGATTTTTCCTTTATTGTCGTGTAAAGGGTTTCTAATATAAGTTATTTTTATCAAAGAAATGGGAGGTCCTGAGGACATGGTAGAGAATACTGAATCTTTTTCGTAAAGGGTTCTATTAGAATTTATGCATTACTAAAATCAATTATGTACTTCAAATAAGTCTGTTTGCATTCCAGAATATTTTGTTGCATATGAAGCAGAGGTTTGCTGATATTTCCTTGTTTTATAGCTATAATAAAACTAGTCATTGTAGACTCTTCAATCATAATTAGCAAATCTACTTTTATTATAAATTACATTTTAAGCAGCAGACTGATTAGTATGGTTACGGAGTTGACAAAGCATTGTTTTATATTATGTATTCCAGTGTAAAGCACTGAGCAGTTTTGGAAAAATGGAATCTTTATTTTTTACTTATGAACGTGGATATGCTGCATTATCAACCATATACTTTTTCCAAAGGTCACAGAACTGTGCCCATTTTGGTTGTTTTCACCCATTCGAATATATCTCTGCTAGCGAGTGTAGGCATGCTTACTGCTTAGAACATGATTAGATGTATTTTGAGCCTATTTTTATTTTTTAAAGTTTTGTTTAGTAATACCATATGAACAAGTCACATGTAAAGAAACAAAAGTTTTTGGTGAAGAATACGCTTCACCAAATATGGACAGATAACCTAGACTGTGTCCATCAAGAACAGTGAGTATGACACAATTTAAAAGAAGGAATTGTTCAAATTAGTTTATATATCCCAAGTGAGTCATTATTCTGATTCTGAGAAGCATCAAAAACTGATAAATTATAAGTTAAGTACGGTTCTTTAGGAATCTAAGTGGATTTCAAATGTTGAAATGAGTTTTCTTTATGTTTAGTTTATTATATAAAGGGTTTCAGGTTCAAGTGGAAAATATTGGCAAACAGATGTTTTATTTGTTTTTCATAAGAATTCAAGTAGTTCTGGTGCCAAGAAGACTGTCCTCCATTAAGTTTTGAGTATTGAGAGCATTTGCAAGGCAATTTCCTCAAAAGTATTTTCATGCTATGTGGTGTTTCACTTTGAAATCAGGAGTTATAGAGGACCTGAGGCTATGGCATTAAGCGTTGAAAAAGGGAAGTATTTTAACGCATGGGAAGAAAGAGGAGTTGGCTGAAATAATTTCATTCAGAACTGAAAGGTTTGAGAATTGAAGGTTTCACTCTATAATTTGATTTAATACACACAAAGCCGTTGAATAATTTAGGAAATATTGTTTGGAAGTGTCTCCAGACTCAAATACAATGAGTATTGCTTTTGCATTTTAATGGCACATAGGGTCTTTAGAAACATAAGTCTTATTCATTTTTACCTTGATAGTTTTGGTAGAAGACTTTTCACAATTTTCGATTAGGAAAAGCAACTTGGAGATGACTCATCTCTTTTGTTTTGTTTGATTTATTTTTACTTCTTTTAGGGATGCTGAAAACTCTGTTAATTTATATATGGTGCATATATCCTTGTGTTCAGTTGTTGATTGCAGACTCTGCAGTTTCTTTCATAAACAGCTAGAATTGTAGCTGAACACTTGGAAAGACACACCTATTTTCAGGTGGTTTTCATTGTTTCAAAGCTAAGATACTTAATACTGGGGATGAAGTATGAAGCGTAACATCAGACCATGCATTTGGAAATAGCCCTTTTCTGAGCTAAGCATGGTGGCTTTTGAAAAAAAAAAGATATAATTTTCTCTCATTATTTTGGTTACTTGTGATAATTTTGGTTAATTATGTGAACAGGTTGTATAAATTTCATTGATTACTTCTCTGTACTACTTTATTTAGTGCAGTTCTTCTCAGGAAATTTGAATGTAGAGCAGCTAAAATATCATTATTTAGTGAAGAAGAAATGTGACCAAGGGATACCGGCTCTTTTTTCATGCAAGCACAAACATAAATGCACACTTAGGTTTTAACTCTTTTTTTTTTTTACACATTTACGTCAGTCTATACTGTAAACATTCTCCCCTTTTCTTGTTTCTGTGATACCTAGTTGTTGACTCTTAGTATTCCTTCTATTTGAAACTTATCTGTAAAGTCCAGCTGTTTTGCTGAATGTATGAAATGAGTGCTGGAAGTTGAGACATCTCATGCATCCCATGCAAGGTGGAATAACTGATTAAAAGGTAGACTTCCATTGATGTTTGGGATTTTCATAACTGTCTCTGTCTTGAATCCAGTACTGAGTTTTATTAGAATTGATTACTTGTGTCCTTCCTTCCTTCACCTGCTTTTTTTGGGGGGTGGACTGCCATAAAAGGAATCAGCCAATAGGTAGACTCTTAAGGCATGATTTCTTAGACAGCCTGCCTTATTTCAAGTTAAGGATAGCTCAATTCAACCTGAATTCAGACTAACTGGCTACTCTGCAGTGGGATTCAAGGACCTTATGCAGTTAAAAAACTTCAGAATTCATGCTTATGTGTGTGGGTTTAGAAACTTTTTTTGAGCAGTGGTTACTTCACAAGCATTGTTTTATTATGATTGACTAATTTTTAGATTAAAGTTTACCTCATTTTAAGTTTTTATTGTCAGTTTTTTCCCTTTAAGCAACAGAAATCTCTTATAGTGATTTTAATACTTTCTACCCTTAAGTTGGTGGGTCTAAGAACTTTGATTCCTTGATGTAAAATGTGACATATAGCATAAGTGATTAGTCTTTCTTCTGCTACTCCTGTCTCATAAGATTTGAATATTATTTATATATAATCGGTGGTAGTGAATGTCACAGTGGCAACTTTCCATAAAATAAAATGTGAATTGTGAATATATATTTCCATGACAATGAGAATTTTAGCAGTGAAGGAGCTTAGTTCTTAGAAAGTCTAACTTTCTTATCTTGATTGCCAATGGAATTTGCTTCAGAATTGCCATGTCATTTGGGAGAATAGATTAAGCCTAGGCAGTAGTGAGCTTAATAAATTCTTTTACTTTTAGATTACACAATTGGTTGGGGTTCTGACTTGGAGCTTAGTTGCCTCACAGCATTTATCCCATGTCTATCAGGAGACAGCCTATTCCACTGCCGAGAATAATTAGAAGTTTTAAGAATAAACTGATTCTACAGTATGGCAGCAGTACTTACCTATGAAAATTTTGATAATAGCAGCTATAACAGTGAAATTGCACACAGCTTAAGCATGTGACAGTATTTGCTTTTTCTGAGATACATTACATTTCTACTTGAGGGTAACTGCAAAATGATTCTGAAATAATTTGCATATAAAAGCTGGGTGGAAAGATTTTAAATATTTTCCATGTATCTTGTGGGACTGATGGTTCCTTATTTGCAAAAATGTAATGTCATAGTCACTGCAGGTGCAAGTGTTGCTGACTCTGCTATTGGGTTCCTATCCATTGATAGGGTATTCTGAAAATGTTTAATAACCAACCCTCCCAGGTTGGGGTAGGAGATGGGGTGGAAAGTTTTGATTTGTAGTGTTTTGCTCTTTTTTTAAATTTTTATTTCTGTGGTATAAATACTCCCACTATGGCCAATTTCAAGATGCCACCATGAAATTACTGAAAATGGATTTGGTAGGAGATATGCAACATCAGTTCTCACAAGCTGGTAAGAGGCGGCTTCAGCACATCACTCATTCTTGTTTGCCTTTACTATTTGTCTGGCCTTCCTATGGTGCTTAACTTAGTAGGTATGATCAATATGTGCTCTCTATAGGTTGACTGATTGTGCAGTTGTGTGTTGTCTAAATAAAATATAAAATATTAGCTTAAAATGTACTGCTTTAGAACAGAGTGTTTAATTTAAAACCATCTACATAGGCTGAAAGCAAGTATTTTTGTTATTTATAATATCGCTTATACTTTATTATGTTTGTATTCAGTATGTACATGCTATTACATAAGATTTTAAAAGGCCGTATGGTATTAGACCTAATTATACTTTATTGAACTGCTCAACAAGTAGAACTGTTGAAATTTCAACAGCTGGACTAAAATTGCATATTTAGTCCAAAAACACATAGTTGAAACAATAGGATAGACCCAGCTTGGTAATTCTCTATCACCTAAGTTTCTTTTGAGCTTAAGGTATAAAAGAGTTCTAAATTTCATTCAAAATTCATTTTAATTTTATAAAAGGAAGCTCAGTGACTAAGTTTGCTCTCTTAGTCACAAACCTGCCTAAAGGAGAAATGGTTAGCAGTAGCTGGAAGTACTAAAATTTGGCAATGTGTGTATATGTGGAAGTAAAACTTTATATCATCATTTCTTGTGATTCCTAAGGATATGTAGAAAATGATGTTGTTACCTGGTATTCTATTTAAATTCTAACAATAATAGTGGATATTATACTTTGTATTTTTACAGTTCTTTCTAGAAGATAAGGTGCTTTCACATTAATTTTAGTGTGTCCTATAATTTTTTTGTAAGATAGCAAATATTGCCTCAGTTTTGCAGATGAGGAAATAGATACAAAGGTACATATGACTTTCCATTGTCCCACAGATATTAAATATTTTGCTGTGACTAAAATGCATGTCTTTTCACTTTATGACAGTGCATGATACTGTAATGACCCTTAGTAATTTCTTAATTAATAACTTCTTAAAATGTTACTTTCCTATCAAATATAGTACAGAACATAACAATATAGCCTGGAAATTCTGCTGGGGCAGACAGGACACTATACAGTCCTGGGGTTTGAGAGCATAAGAGTAGCAAGCATCTCAGAAAGGTTTTGTTTGTAAAAAATACATTCAATTATATGGAAAAAAATATATATATATGGAATTCTTAACTTTTTTGTAATGTCAGGTGAATAGAATTTCAATTTACTATGTTAAAGGAAATACTTCACTTTTGTGAAAGACCCCACATATTTTAAGGAATTATTTCTCACCCAGAAACTGAAATTATTTAAAATAATTTTCTCTTTCAAAAAAAGATGATGTTCAAATAGAATGCTGTCTATGATTCATAAACTAAACATAACAAAGGCAAAATCAGAGCTGAGCTAAGAAAAGACTGGATGTCATTTTTCAGTGAATGAAATGCATCATTTTTTGCCCCCCCATCCTCCAAATGAAAATAGAAAAAAAAAGTCCTCATATGCTTAAAAAGGTTTTACTTCATAAACTGAAAATGACTATTAAATCACTGCCAGAATAAAAGGTATAGATCAGTGCTTATTGTTTTTTCCACAGGGCTTGTTTTTAAACCTTAGGTGCCATATCTAGCCTAGATGGCATCTTTGTGCCAATTAGAAAAATGTGCCCCCTTTGGAGTCTCAGCGAACCACCCAACCCTGGGCAGGCACTTTTGTGCAGAGCACATATTGCACAATTGCAAATGCAGGTGTGTTAACCCTAGAGCAAGTTATTTTCTACCAGCTTATTGTGGAAGCACAAGACAGTTATAATATGACTCAAGGTTGGACATTTTATTAATGCTTTCTGTAATGGGAGGTTCTATTACTTCTCTACTGAAAGGTTTGATTTTGTCTGTTTAAATAATATACCAATATAAAGTAGGGGAGCATGCTGTGTAGCACAAATCTGAGGGGCCTAGAAATCTTTATCCCATCAGTTCAGGAGTAGACTAAAAATACTTCTTGAGGAGATTTTTGACTTTGTGTACAGGTTCGCACTTTTGACCACCTCCAAGTGAGGGAAGGTGAAGTTCTATTGTCACATCCTTCACAACCCCCACCTTCACTAATGCTAACCCTATGACTTTATATTTAACCAGCAACATAGAATATACTTCAGCTACTAGTGAGAGAGTATACTACCAAGGTCATATTACTCAGTATTTTTCAAAAGCTCTGTAAAGAGGAACAGTATATCTGGAGGAGGAATACCTGAAGCTATGGGAAATCCATTCATTTGGATACTTAAAATCTGTTCTGAAAGTGAGAGAGCTCTGTGGATAGACTCTTTCATTTTGAATATCTCCACCTCATATCCCACGGTTTCGTTTCCATCAACCTCCCTTGAGGAACAGTAGCCATCTTCTGAAATTCATTACTGATAAGGATATTGTTGAGGATCTCAGTGGTACATTTTATTGTTCATCCCCTCCCCAGGAATTCCAGGGCATTTATTCATATTACACATACTGGGAATCATGTGATGCATCACACATTTGTTCTTGACTGCTAGAAGAATAAAGCAAAATATATGGCCAATTTGTATATTTCTGTATCTGTCTGTCACTCCATCCATCCATCCATCCATCCATCCATCCATCCATCCATCCATCCATCCATCCATCTGTCCCATAGCATTTGTTTTCAGTGTGTATTAACCATAGTTCTGCTTTACTTGTATACTCCTTACCCTCTTGTTCTTACTTGGCCCAGTTTTCTCACCCACTTATTTTGCAATGTTGTAGGGTATATATGTTTGTAAGCTTCCTTATATAAAAGTATTGACCAGAATAAGGGTTTTGTTAATGCTGTGGATGGCCATCAAACCCAATATAAAGTTAATCACCAAAACAAAACAATGAAAGGCCTTAATATCTACCTCTTATTATTCCAAGGTAAAATACTGATTTCTTGGAGAGCTGAAGTGAAAATGATAATCTAATAACAAATATCTTGCTTCTTGGTTTTGGGATTTGGTTCTAGAAGCTAGGAATTAAGTACTTAGAGAACTGTATTAAGATCAGAGTAATAATGGGACTAATCAGTGTTTAGCTCACTCTTTCCTCTCCCGAAGAGCTGAGAATCATGCCATTGTTCCTTCTCTGGACCAGGAGAAAACCCTTCTCTGTAGGTTTGGTCAGTTGTGGGAAGAGGTAAATCACTGAGAGAAATGTGTGAGATGCCTGAAGATTGTGGGGTCATCAGCTTTTTATAGATTATCCTGTTTCTAAGATAAAAAAAAGTAATGAAACATTTATCAACTCAATTTCTGGAGTAAAGGACTGAAATTAGTAAAATAGCTTTTAAATCATCCATTTTGCATTTTCCCCCCACTAGTATTACTTACTCAGATTTAGGCATGGGCACTGCTTACAAAGATGCTAAGTGGGCAGGCAGTATTCATGTGCTTAGAGAGAAACAGAGGGTTTAGACCTAGGGATGGGAAGGACAAAGTAAAGACTTTGGTTTTCCTAATAAGTGTAGCGAACTGCGTCTCTGAAGTAGCTTCAACAATTCTGCTCTAATTGGCTACACATGTCAACTTAACAAAATACATTTCTTCTTTAAAACTGTTAATTCAATTATTTAAACTGCCATAAGGTTGGTTGCAGTCAACCATTTAAAGTGTCTGTCCAAATGTAGAGGAATCCAATTACAGGTAAGTAGAAGGTTCTTTATGGAATGTGATAGATTTCAGCTGTACAAAACTCTTTGCTGCCGTCCCATCAACAGGCAATCTATTTCCCTACTGTTGAATCTGTCTTGGCCCTGTCATTGCTTTGACCCATAGAATGGAGCAGAAATAATACTGTTCAGATTCTGAGCAAAGTCTCCAGAAACCCTGGCTAGCCTATTGAATAGCCAGACACTTGGTTGAAGCCCTCTTGTATCTCCCAGCTTTTTGGCTTACTATGTTTAACACTTGTGAATTCAGATGAGACCCGCAAAAATACCACCCAGCTAAGCCCTGCCCAGATCTTGCTTACAGGCAGAATTGTGAGCAAGTAAATGGTGGTCATTTGAGCCACTGAGCTTTGGGGCACATTGTTATACATTAATGAGTGTTTTATGTGGCTATATTAGTAAAAGCCACTGTGAAACATGGTAGGTGCTCATGGATGAGTGAAGAGGAAAACTAACATTTGCTGGTGCCAATCATGTGCCCAAAACTTATTCTCATGCTTTCATCTTCTTATTGAGAACTTAAACTGCCGAGCTAATTCTCATGCTAAGAAGATGTATTTTCCCAGGAAATCTTATTCCTCTCCTTGATTCTTTTTCTTTATTGTTGCCATGGAACAACATCCATAGGGTCCATGTTTGATTAAAATTTGATCAAAAGAAATAAATATAAATTGAATGGCGGTGTGGTGGTATTCTGTCTTTCTGAGATAACTGAACATTTGTATATAGAGTGAGAAGACAAATTCTTAAGTAACAGTTTATAGCTAAAGAAATGATTTCTGATGATGCCATTTTGGACCTACAGATTTAAAATATAAATGAATTTACTTAAGTTTTATAGCTTTTCCTAGATCTTGAATCTTAATCTCTTTTGAGTTTAGAAAATATTGAGTTTGGAAAAACTTGTGCACACATACTTATTGAAAGTTCAAAAATTTTAGACTTACGCCTATTTTCAGCTATGTTTCTGTCATTTGGTTGCAGCAAATTAAAATACTTTAAATTGTGAGAGTTGATAATTTTTTATGTCTTTAGTTGAAATTGAAAATAAAATAATATACTAATTCATTATTTAATGCTTTACAAGTTACCCAACAAGAAGGACTTTTATTAAAATCCACATATGTTCTTGACCATATATTGATTTTTTTAATTGTGTAAATGGAGTGATAAATGATTATTTGTAAAAGAGAATGAAACAGGCATAGTTATGTCTCCATGTCAAATTTTATCTACCTAGCTCTTGAATGAAGGTTTACATGGTATTCGTTGTAGTCTTTTGTATTCCTATTCTGTGAGCAAAGAACTGTGATAATAACTTGTGGATAAAGTGGCGATTGCTGTAAGAATTTGTTTTCAGGAAGACAATTATAGTAACCCACACAGTTGCTCGGCTTATGTTCTTTGCTCCATCTTTCTATTTTCTTTTTCTTTATAGCTTTGTAGACATATAAGTATTTAGGTTAAGACAAGCTAGTGTGAATTGAAAATAAACTGATATAGTATTTTTATGAGTAAATGAAAACATCAAAGCATATTATTTATACAAAATTAAACCATCTGTAGACTGAGCTTTAGAAGCCATATTTTCAGAGTCAAAAAGCCTTGCTATCTAAAAATGCATTATTACTTTCTATTAAATTGACATAAATTTTTTTTTTATGTATTATCAGAGAATTGTCCAAGTAGTATTGTAGTAGAAGTTGTAAAATGGACAAAATAGCAATCCTGTCTAAATGCTTCTGGGCTAACGCTAGGGGAGATTCTTAAGGCTACTGATTTAGGTTCCAAAATCAGGCACTGAATGTGAGGACACTTACACTTTTCAATGTATTTCACAGCCTTTCTTCTTTCCACTAAAGTATTAGGTGCCAGCCAGGGTGGGCTGGGAAAAAGAAGCAGTGAAATAAGGGTTGCGCTACTCACCCTGCTTATTGTCACTGGAAGAAATGTAAGTGCTTGTTCATTTAATAGCATTATTTGTCAATTTAAAATTAAATTGATCTTTAGAAAGGAATCTAATATTCACAGTAGGGCACTTGATTACAAGAGGGGATACTATTAACAATAGCTGGAGTAAAATGGGTGGAAACCAGGATTATTTAGGCAAACTGGAATAGCAAGTAGTTTGTATTTCTGCAGAAAATTGCGCCAAGACTATAATCAAATAGAACAAATTTGAAATTTGGGTGCCTTCTGGGCTATTATTTCATACTTAAATGACAAAACTAATCTCTTCTTTTAAGTTACTTGTGCCCAACTGTCATAGTTGTTCAATGTTTCCTTCTTTTATGTAGAATGCTACCCAACATACTTCCACTTTTCGCCTATTTATCTGAAAGATTTCCCTTCTCGTTACTTTGAAATCCTTTGCTTTTACTTTGATCACTTTTATTAAGAACTACTTTAAAAATTCTAATGTTTCTTCTGCCATGTTTGGCAGTTTTAATGACTCTCCCTGCCCCCCAAGTCTGTAACTGGTGTTGGGGGTCCCCAGCTATACTCCCAAGTTACGAGATTCCCTGGAGAGACTCACAGAGCCCTGCATAGCGTTGCACCCAGGACCACGGTTTATCCAGGTGAAAGGATACAAAGCAAAGTCAGCAATGGGAAAAGGTGCATGGGGCAGAGTCTAGAGGAAGCCAGACAAGCTTTCAAGAGTCCTTTCCCACAGTGGTATCACACGCATTTAATTCCCCAAGCAATGAGTTGTGAGAATGCATATGAAGTATTGACACTCATTGGAGACTCGGCTTGTTTATTGGCAGCTTGTTACCTAGGCACTCTCTGCCTAGCAGGTACCAAAATTCTCCTCTTCCAGAAGAAAAGCAGGTGTTCAGCATAAATCATATTGTTTGCACAATGCATATAGGTGCAGGAAACCACTCTTTTCAGCGAAAAGACTGGTGGCAGAAGTACTGAACCCGAAGGTCCCAGATGCCCACTAGGGTCAACTTTGCAAGAGGCCTTTCTAAGCATAGCAGTCTCAGGCCTGCTATGTTAACTCTTCTTTGCACTATAAGTACATTTACAAATATCTTACTGCATGCATACTATTTATAAAGACTTTCTAAGGTGACGAATGGAAAACTGACCGCCTTGTTTACTGAATGCCTATTTTATGTGACACACTTTGTATAATTAGCATGTTTGTAGTCTCCTCTCTCATATTTTCTCTTGTTTTCTAACTGCTTAGTTAGTGTATTTCCTTATTTTCTGGTATACCACTTCAACTCCGTCTTCCACATCACATATTTATTATTCTGTAGTGTAAATTTTGCTTTTCAGTGCCTTGAGGTAGATTTAATTAAGCTACTGCCTATTTTTTTTTTTGGCTTTAATATATTTCTTCTTTAAGTTACCAGACATTTAATCTCATTTTATCTTATGCTATTGTTTTTTTCTTTTTTGTTCAGTTGCTAGCAGTCATGCTTTTTATGTTTTTTCAAAGATAAAAAATTTAATAAGTAATAATAAATAAACTTCCTTTCCCCTGGTTTCTATAGCACATACTTTACAGAGTTTAAAATACAAATATTGATCAGTTTCCTCCTTTCAGCTGCAGTGTTTGTAGGTATGTTTTACATGTACATGATTGTGTAAGTATATGTGAATATGATTTTATACATGTACATGTCTATATCTATCTATATATATGTGTGTGTGTCTTCATAAGACTCAGGTTATTTTTGTTCATGTGTTCTATTACTCTTTCTGGAATAAGGACAGACTCTTCTATCTCTGATATAGTTCGAAAGATAAGACTATATGGAGTATTACTGCTTCCACTCTCTATTTGGGAGAGGGTGGAAATTCTTCTCCCAGTTGGCAGAGCTGTTAGAGGTAGGTATTTTTTCCCCCTGTTTCAATTTCTGTTGTCTAGCATTCCTCCTCCTAGGGTAGCTCTGCCGTTTAGAGACGGGATCTTCTTCTGTGTACCCTTTTGGGCTGCCTGACACTGAGCAGATGGCATTGCAACCAGGCTTCTTCCTCTCTCAGCCCCTATGCAAAAGAGCTGTGCTTGTGGACACCACATCTCCCAGAAGAAAATGCACTGCTTGCTCACCCTGTCTCCACTTTTTCCCTTTCTGAGAGTTTGTAATCTTTAAGTGTATATGGGAAAGTTTTGGGGGAGGAGAGCTGGATTATTGCTTTCTGGCATGAGATCTGCCCAGTTTTCTGGTTGGAAGTAGACTATAGACTGCATTTCTAAAAAAGAGCAAACACTAGTGAAAGGACAGAAGATTTAACTCATGTTTGCCTGAGAATGACAGACGTAAGCCAGAGACTGTGCTTTCAAATCCATTGTATGCTCTTGGCTTCAAAATTAGTGGAAATTGCTTTTTTATTCTTGCGGTAAGGTGCTTATCTGTCCTAGTTTTCAGTGCTTTCCTGTGTATTTTAGTGGAATTTGGGAGAGGATGTGTCAAAATTGTTAGCCAGATGTGCTTTAAACTAGTAGCCTGCTTTTTTCTCTGGCCTGTTAACATCATTCCTTTTGTAATCTGTCATGATTGCTTGCCCTCTGATAGAGTGGTATTTTCAGTATAGGAAAGGCATAATCCTGATATATATAAAAGGCATCCCTAAATTGAGTCAAATCATGCTGAATTTCTTCTTTTGAGATTGAAGACAGTTTTTATATTTGCCTAAAAATATTTAAAAATAATATGAGGAAGGTATTTTACTGTAAAAATACTGTACACTAAGTATTTAAAAATATGAACGTATTTCATCTTGGAAGAAAAATATTTATTGAGTTTAAAACTAAATAAATACTACTTAACTGACTGTAAATTAATAAATTGTTTCTTCTGGGAAAAATAAATAAGTAAATAAATATTTCTAAACACATCCTAAATATATGGTCTTGGATGATTTTTTGCATGTATTGTACTCTGTGGAGCTTTTATTATCTGCAACCACAAGCTCTTTGGAGGAAGTAATTTTAGTATGCATTTTAATACCCTCGCTTTAAAGTTAAATGAAAACACCAGATAAAGACAGTGATTGATTTTCCAAACAAGGGCTTGCTTATTTAGCAGTACAGTTTTATTGCTAACCAGGTATTAAGATGGCACATAAATCAGATGGAAAAGACTTGATTTATAGTAGCTGTTCTTTCAGGTATGAGCTGGGGTGAGTGTACGGTTAATATTAAGGACTGGTGCTCGAATGATGAAAGAAAGGAAAGAAAACATTTCTCGTGGAACTATGATGTGAGGAGTCTCGGAGTATAGAATAAATTGCACAGGGATGTGAATCAGAACCCCTGGCTTCTAGTGGCTCTTCCGCTACTAAGTAACAAATTTGGAAGCAGTAGGTTATATGTTATAATGTCTTTATCTGTAAAAGAGAAGCGTGAGCTAAGTCCGAGTTCATAAGTAGGTTTTTTCATGTGTGTCTGGTCCAATGGTAGTATCTTTCTGGAGTAAGGTATAGAGAAAGAGTGTGGTATTAGTATTAATATCATACCAAACACTCAATATTATTATTTCTTAATATTGATGCAGAAGTTGAAGGCGTCACTATACTTGGATTCTAGATTCAGAGTGTTCATTTTACTTTGAAAGTTCCAAGTCCTGAAATTTGTGTCACTATTTGAGATATTTGCTAAGAAGAAAAACATTTTGTGACCTTTTAAATGTTATCTTTTTAAAGGTGTCAGATAGGATTCTCCAGGGTTAGAGTTCCATGCTACCTATTTGTATAACCTCTTCACTGCTTGATACATAGTGAACAGTCAATAAAAGAGCTTTTAAGTTGAACCTGTACATATACCAGATACTCTGGTGTTCTATTACTGGAGAAATAACATAGGAGAAAAACATAGCTAATTAAGGGAAAATGTCTTAGAGAGTAGGCTTTTAAAATAATTAAACATTCAAAGGCTACCAAAGGTCTAAAGCTTATTAAATGCATGCCCAAGTAATTTAGCTGTGCTGTAGCATACTAAAATGGCCCATAAGTGATTTCAGGAACAGATTAAATGTAAAGATTATCTTGTAAAGAGAGGGTCCAATTAAGTATTTTTAAGGTAAATGAATGATGCTATTAATACTGATCTGAACTACACAGCTATCAATATATATGAAATTATAACATAAATCATATATTCATGCCTATAGATAGAAGAATATAAAAATGAGAATGTGCCCATTTGGAAGGAGAGGTTCAGAAAAACATTTCTCAGAGTTTTAGTTCATAATAATTCATTGGAGTGTTTCACTTGGGACCAGTATTAGAAAGTGTGCTCACAGCTGCCAGGTGACTGTTTATGTTCTGAAGGAGAGGTAACGTTAATCAACTAATCCCATTGATACCAGACACTTCACTAGGCTGTGAGGATAGAAAGACAATTAGGTAATCCCTGTCCTCAAAGAACTCTGTTTTTATAGGCAACACAGCGGTGCCAAAAAGTGCAATAGACTGTGATAGGTGCTCTAATGGAGATGACTCTGAGATACCCCCTGGTTAGACACTGAAGTAGAAGTGAGAAGGGATGACTTTACAAATGAGGGTGGGGGTAAGTTCACTGTTAAGATAGGAAGAGGTTCACTAGACTGACAAAGGTGAGCAGTTGGTACTTGAAGTATGAAGTTGCAAGGTGCATTTCAGATATTGCAAGAATTTTACCAAATTGTGCTTGGTAATTTATTAAATTCAGGTACCCTAAGGATCTCAATTAAGCTACTTGAGTGAATTAATAGTAATTATATTGATAATAATGGTAATAGAGAAAAGGATTTTGGCAGTGGCAACTTTGAGTGCTTTTCAAGTATTTGATGTTTTATATGTAGAATAGATACAATTTTTTTTTTTAAATCTTCTCTCTTTGAACTCAGGCATAGTAGATAGGTTGAGGGGAAGGACAATGCCCTGTTTGGAATGCTGGAAAGAGGAGGCTTTGCAGTATGCCAGGCAATCAGTGACTTGTGGACAGCCTCATAGATGGGGGTGGGGGATCTAATTATCACTCCTAAGCTATCCACATGGGGTAAACCCTCTGAGAGGGTGACTGTGGACTGCAGCATGGGACAGAGTGCCCCTGTAGCCTTCATCTTACCCTTGAACTGGTGACGGAAGATGCACAGCCAGACCTCACACACTGTGCCCTGACATGTAAGGCTGAGGTGGTCTTGAAGCAGAGCTGAGGAATTGCAGACTATTTGTAACACTGTTCCCAGGCTAAAGCAGCTAATGCAAGAAAATATCCAGGGGGATACCAATCAGTGCTTTCTCAGCAGCTCCAGCCAGCCTCCACTCGGTGATCAGCCTAAGGCCAGAAGCTTCCCCGTACCTTCTAATACCTTTAAAGTCCTGTAAATCCTACATATACCCCGACATCATCTTAGAGAGGAAAGAGGAAATCTGAAAGGCTGAGCCACTCGGAGGTACTGGTATACTAAAGGGTCTGGCACATAAAGCATATGTTTAAATCACTGGGTCAGACTGAGCTTACCATATTGGACTAAATTTGAGGGATTTTCCTTTTCTGTCTAATGGGATTGGGCTCACATGAAGGATTGGACAAGTTAAGGGAAGTAAATATGCTGTTTCTTTTATTCACTGACTGTAGAGTGTAAATTTTCAATCCCATGACATTTATATTCTTTTCTCTTCATAAAATCCCAGAGAGGTGGAATACTGTTTTACACATAAAGAAAAAAAAAAGATGAGGTTTTCAGAACTTAAATAACTTGCCATTATGTACTGCAGGTAGACAATGGATATAGGATTTGAAACCAGGATTCTGTGATTTTCAAGTTTGTCCTCTTTCCATTAAAACAAAATGGAATCTCACCTAGAATCTAAACTGCCTGAGTTGGGAGACTTTTGTCTCTTTGGTTCACTGATGTATTTTCTGTCCCTGCAATCGTGTTTGACACAGGATGAGAGCTCAATTAAGTATTTATTGAGTGCAGAGTGCCTCCTTTAGTTGGTCTAATTTTTTTTTTGAAAGCAACATACCTCACATTCATTTTTAAAAATTGTATATAAATATAGAACATAGTTTATTATTTGCTTCCCTATAAACTGGAGAATTAACTGAAATTTAGTGTGAGGGCCACAAAAAGAAATGAGATGACCAGGTTAGTGGATTGGAAAAGAGGGATGGCATCTACCGGGAGCACTCGTGTTTCTGCCAAATAACGTCATCAAGGAGATAGAGCAAAGGACACTGAAAGGTTGGGAAGTACCTTTAAAATACTTACTGTCTCATTTTGTTCCCAGTTTAGCCAGAAATAACCTGACTGCCAAAGAAACGGAATTCTTTCTGGAGGAAGTAGCTTCCCTTCCTACCTTGGGGTTAGGTCCAATCTATTGTGGCTTCCAGGGAGTGGGCTGCAGAGGTGGTGAAGAACTCAATGGGCATCTGTGACATTCCCAGTTGCTGGAGGTTCCCAGGATAGGCCCAGTTCTGCTGCTCCTCAAAGAGCAGACACTTACAGAAGAGAACTGGGCAGGTGGCACAGGAAGCGGTCCCCACTCAAAGGCTGGCAGAGTGGGAGGAGACCATGGCTGCTGAGCTGAACAGGTGGGTGCCTGGCAGCTGGTGGGAGGCCGCCAGGCGCTGGGCAGGGTGGAAGCCAGGATCTGGAGATGGCTTTGCCATGTGGGTTTAAATTAAGTAACCTGAGGAGGAAGAATGAGGGTGCTGGCACGTAGAGCAAGGCTGGAAGCAAGTCAGAACATTAAAAAAGAGAAATCACTCTTTTTCAGCAAGTACTCTAATTTGAGGATTATGTAATAATCCCTCATGATGCTCTAAAACATTGGGGCAAGGCAAGCTAAACACTCTCACTTTTGTAGGAGTCCTAGTGCTTTCCTTCAAAAGGATTAAATGCCATTGAATTGTTTGCATGGGGATAGTGTGTGGGAATAGCTATTGAAGCTGAGTAAAGAAGAACTAAGGCCTAGAGGATGATCTGCTAGGGAAGAGAAAGAGAGTGCAGAGATTCAGACTGAGGATGTGGAAAGGAAGTTGATACAGGAGTGCTTCCTGGCTGAGAAATTCCTAGTGGTAGGGAATACAAACACATTGAAACAAATTAACTGATAGTAATAAAGTAATGGTAAAGCTAGTGAAGACATATGGAAATGCAAATTGTTCAGGAGAATCCTTACAAAGGTTGTGGTAGTTAGATTCAGTTGTCAACTTGGCCAGGTGAAGGTACCTAGTTCTGTTGCTGTGGACATGAGCCAATGGTACGTGAACCTCATCTGTTGCTAATTACATCTGCAGTTGGCTAAGAGGCGTGTCTGCTGCAATGAATGATGTTTGACTTAATTGGCTGGTGCTTAAATGAGAGAGCTCATGGTAGCACAGCCCAAGCAGCTCAGCATTCCTCATCTCAACACTCGCAGCTCAGCCCAGGCCTTTGGAGATGCAGAAAGGAATTACCCCCGGGGAAAGACTTTGGAACCCAGCGGCCTGAAGAAAAGGCCAGCAGAGATCGCCCTGTGTCTTCCCACCTAAGAAAGAACCTCAGTCAAAAGGTAGCTGCCTTTCCTCTGAAGAACTAACAAAATAAATCCCCTTTTATTAAAAGCCAATCCGTCTCTGGTGTGTTGCATTCCAGCAGCTAGCAAACGAGGACAAAGGTAAAAACCCGCCATTTACAGAGTTATTTAAATTGATGGTAGCTAATAATGAATATGTGAGAATTGTGTTGAAAGCATGTGGAGCAAATATTTTCTTACTTAACTGTGTTGATGGAATGATCAAAAATTGTTATAACCTAAGTCTCTGGAGGGAGGGGGTTCAAAAAATTCCAGGCCCCAAAGTTCTTTCTTTCTACTTGATATGTAAAGTGCACATAAGGGATTTTGTGAGCTGGATAGAATGAGACACATCAGGAATGCTCTTTAATAGAGTGGCTTTAAGTTCACTGCCTTCTCAGTGAAGCCGTAAGCAAGGAGGTACTTAACATCTCAGTGTTTCCTTATTGTCAATTGAATGTAATAATAACAATTATTCTGTGTCTTTACAAGCAGTTATGGGGACCAGAATAATGGGAGTAAGGTATGAGAAAACGTGTTGTGGACTGTCAAACAGATGTGTTGTGATGAACGTGTGGTCACTGGATTTCTGATAATGGGGAGAATAGGGGGGAATTTGGAGCATGGGGGTTAGAGTTTAGAATTAATATCACTCTTGGCAGTCCTTAGAGATTATGGTCAGAAATCCACCGAGAAATGGACAATGAGGAAAATGAGATTTGAGCTTGGGGAGAGTTAAATAGCAAGAAAACACATAAAGGATCAGAGCATATATATGCAAAGCCTTCTGAAGGAGACAGAATGGCAGTCAGGCTTCTGAAAGTCCACTGTAATCCACTTTACTGTGTAAGTGCCCACGTAAGAAGGAGTGAATGTATCAGTTAGAAAGTGTGTTAGCCATGTAATCCCAGAGAAAAAGTCACAGAGGACAACACTGGCAGGGTTCACCCAAGCCCTTCCTGGGATTGAGGGTGTCCTAGCCATCATTCCTCAGGGGTTAGGGTCTCTGTGGTAGGGTCCTTGGGTGGAGATGCATGCAGGCGTAGAAGCCAATTTAATTGGGGCATTTCTGGTCAGATTAGTTGGATTATCCATAACCCTGTTTTATGCTGTCACTATTAAATATTTAATCTCTCTTTGTTGTACTGATGCATTTACCAAGTAACCTTCTGATTGTGTTCTAGTTATAGGATGTGAGATACTAGTTATTGGGACTAAAACTATTCTGATCTTTGTGAGAGTAATATCTTGTGGTACGTAAAGAAATGAGTGTATTGGTACTAGGTTCTATTAGAGAAGTATGTACATTTTAGTAAGCCTGAGTAATTTTCTCAGACTGGTGCTTGGTTCTTTGAAGCAGAGGGTCAGATTTTCATTGACTCTATTAGATGTCCAAATTTACTTTTTATATCCTTTTCTAAGGTTACAAGGGGCCATTTAGAGGCTAAGTTTATTAGGAGTTATGGGTGGCCCTAAGCATGGCTTTAGGCTTCAAGACAGTCTTCATGGAAGAGAAATGTCTTGAGTACTTCCCGGTCAGGTTCTTTAGATACTCAATTGATTCTTACAATAGTAATATAAGTTAACATTTTTAAGGTAACTGGGTCCTACATACCACAGCATCTGGAAATTGGGAAAACACTCAGGAAACAATATGAGATTTTAACTTAGAGGCATTGTGCTGGTTTTAAAGGATTTTTGTATTTTAGAAAAAGCCATGTTTTAATCCTAATCCCATTTTGCAAAGACAGTGTTTCTTCTAATCCCTATTTGTACTATAGATTGGAAACTTTAATTAGATTATCTCCATGGAGATGTGACATAATCAAGTGTGGGTATTAAACTTGATTAGGTGGAGCCGTGTCTCCATCCATTCCAGGTGGGTCTTGATTAGTTTACTGGGATCCTATAAAAGGGGAGACATGTTTTGGAGAGATTACCTTTTGAGAATGATGAGAACATGACAGCAGAGCAAAGCAGAGCCATGAGGCCGAGAGAACTACAGAGTCTACCAGCCAGTGACCTTTGGAGATTCAGAGAGAACAACGGGAGAATGAGGAGAATGCCACAGAACCACAAAGCAGAGAGTCCACCAGCCAATGACCTCTGGAGATGAAGAAGGAAAACACTTCCCAGGGAGCTTCATAAAGCAGGAAGCCAGGAGAAGAAACTAGCAGACACTGTGTTCGCCATGTGCCTTTCCAGATGAGAGAGAAACCTTGACTGTTCACTATGTGACTTTCCAGCTGAAAGAGAAACCCTGAACTTTATCAGCGTTCTTGAACCAAGGTATCTTTCCCTGGATGCCTTAGATTGGACATTTATATAGACTTGCTTTAATTGGAACATTTTCATGCCCTTAGAACTGTAAATTTGTAACATTAAATTCCCCTTTTTGAAAGCCATTCCGTTTCTATATGTATTGCGTTCTAGCAGCTAGCGAACTAGAACAGGCGTAAAAACATAAGTGAAGTAGTTGGCAGTAGTCCTTTTTGTCTTTCACTCTCAACCCTTACCTGGTATAGTGTCTTCATGAATATTTGTGGAATGGAAGAGTTATTCCTCTTGATACAGATAAATTTCAAAATCGTTGAATGTTAGGATTGGAAGGGACCTTAAAGATTCTCTGACTCAAAGCCAAATTTTATAGATGGAGAGAAACTAAAGCCCTGAGACCACATGTGAATTTCCCCAGGTCATACATCCAAGTAGTGGCAGGGGCATAGAGCTGGAATTCCTATTCAGGTACTCTTTTGCCTTCAGTCCACTGTCTTAAGATATGTTTGAAAAGAGGAAACTCCCCCCATCTTCCCATTCTCCCACCCTACCCCTATCCCAGAAGGTATAGTGCTGGAATTTGCCTTGCTTTTTGTGACCATCTGAGAACTCTGACGGCTATGGTCTAATTATTCTTAAAGGAAAATATTGATCTTAGTTGTCATGATTTATGCTGCAAGTCATTTCCATTCTAATTTTAGTTACCAAGAGAGGACACAATGGTGTACAATGTAATTGAAATGCATTGAACACTATAGAAATTACTTTTGTCTCTGTGATTTTGCTTTTCCATCTGAGAATTTCTTTTCTTTTATTGCAGTTGTGATTTTTCCATTTGTCGCATTAAATAGAATCATGTTGTGCTCCAAGAAGGAGTGAATTGGCATACTTTTGCATCATGGCTTTATTGTATATTTCAATCTGAGACATGCCACACTGACGTATTTGCATGGGGTCAAAGGCTGGCAATTCTGCATTAAACGTGGAAATCCTGGTCTCTTTTTTTTCCCAGCATTTACAAAAGCAACTAACTATACAATCTAAGCTACGCAGCCCCTTAACTTTCTAGAAGAAACAAAGACAAGCCAATAGAATCCAGTTCATTCTATTGATCATTCATAGAATGAATTGGTTTTGTGTAGTGTTCTGTATACCCTATACCATGTATGGGGGTTATAATAATATTGTACACCAAGTATTCTGGTACTGGAATGATATAATAACATTGTGCTAGGAGTTAGCAGGCTGGAGGATATTCCACAGAAAAGCTCTGAGGAAGAGATTTCGAAGCTGAGTCTTATACAATAAGGAGATTGCTAGGAAAACAAATACTCTAGGTACTAGGGGAAGCATGTACAAAGGCGTGGAGATAATAAAACTAGAATGTACGTTCAGGACACGGCTGCCACATGGGCTGCCGGAGGGAAATGGATGATGGAATATGAGACTCCAACAGTAGGCACCACTTGTTTGTGTGTAGAAATGGGAGCCTGGTAGGGATTTAGAGTATAGAGAGACTTGTACATTTCATACTGTCTCCAAGAGCTGTAAAAATTAAATCAATAAGTTATGATGTAGAGACTGTCCTATGAATAATGAAATCAAGGAAATCCAGATTTATATCCAGTTTATTATGTAATGAAAGAGAGACGATCTGACACATGAGGATTCCCCTAGGACTTGGTGTGCTACTCTGGAGAAGGAAATGAAAGCAAAAAGGAAGGAAGTGTGGGTTGAATTGGTGAGAAGGCAGAAGGCTGGGGCCTGTGACCCCTCTGTATCTCCTTCAATCCCCAGTAAAGACTAAAAATCACGAAATTCCCTTTTGAGAGAGCTTTTCATGAGTGGGGAGAATAGAGGAGAATTTTTGCAGCAAAAGAAAAACATATAGGTATGTTGGAGATGCATATGAGAAGTAAGCAGGTGAAACTAGCATAAATTGGGGGTGGTTTTGGAATTCTGTGGATCTTGATGACCAGGACAGATTAATCTCTGATGTGTGGAGGGTATGTGCAGCTGACACCTGGCTAGTTGCACTTCTGCACAAGTAGTGACTGATTGTATCAACAACCTGGTGTATGTGATGATTCAGCCCCACCAAGGGAATGGTGAAAAGCAGGGACATTCCACAAAAGGTAGAGAGCAAAAAGTCACTTACCTCTTTCTTGTCTGTGAGCGCCAGAAAAAGAATCAAGAACACAGGCAAGAAGAGACCCCCTTTTTATTTCTTTTTAAATTCCCATACTACCCATTGATACCAGATTCTGGACAGTTCCATTTAGAATTCTAGATATCTCTGCTAATATTTTTAGATATTTCAACTTCCGAAACTATTCTTCCTTCAGTGAGAACTTGGACATTTGGCTCAGCTATCAAGGGTTTCTTTAGGTTTCTTACTTTAATTTGTTTTTCATTCTCAAACCTTTCACCTACCCATTTATTCAATTTCTGATTAAATGTCTAGTCAGCCTATCATTTGGTCCTCTCTTTAGTACATTACTGACACATTATACTTCTTGATATGGGAAAAATGGTCCCATTTGACATTTTTTTCCCTTTAAAAATCTTTATAATCCTATTGTTTCCTTGATCTCCATGTTTTAGAAATCTTGATTAAATAACATATTAAAAAACCTAGGATATTGCTTCTCTACTCTACCTACCCACAATTTTTAAGTCATTGATTCCTTTCACTAGAATTATTTTGGACTGTCTTCTCTAAGTGAAAAATTAATACGTACTCTTTGCTTCCTGTGGGTGGAAGGAAAGTGAGGGATTATATACCTTGCACATATTTTATTTTAAAATCTTTCTTTTATTTGAAGAGCAGGATCTTATCATAAATTGCAGCAAAAACATACATTCCCAAGGCATCCATGTAAAGAGATTTTATGCTTATGAGTTTAACAGAGGATCTCAAAGGGGAGAACAAATTTTCTTAATTATTCTTTTTTAACAGACTTTTTCTTTTATCCTCTGCCTTCTCAGGCCCTTTCCTGGCCAAATTATGTAAACACAACACCCAATATAGACAACCATATGCATTCTATTATAGAAGAGGTTGGCAAAGGTTCCTTTAAGATTATAATCTTGGGTTTGGGTACACTGAATAATTTATAGATGGTGCTTCACTACGTGCTTTCTTTCTTCTTATGATTTGTAAAGGGAAAATTTCTGAGAAAATTTTCTGTGAAACTATTCAAGGTTAAGGAAAAACAAAAATATGACAAATATACAAAATGTGTGCTCTTGGGCTAGAAATTTCTTTTCTCTTTTTCTATAAAACCAAGTCTGGGCTAGTTGACAAAATTTGAATAAGATCTGTAGATGAAATAATAGTATTCCATCAGTTTTATTGTCCTGATTTTGATAATTGTACTGTAATTATTTTTTAAAAATCGATGATTTTAGGCAACACACTTAATTATTTATTATGGAGAAAAGGCTATTATGTGTGAAGTATAGTCTCCAATGGTTCAGAAAAAAATAATGATAGGTAAGACAGAGAAAGAAGGACAAATGTGGTAAAATATTAATGTTTGGAAAATCTGAGTAAGGGAATTTGGGAATTATACAATTTTTACAACTTTTCTATAGATCTGAAATTATTTCAAAATTGAAAGTTAAACTTAGGATGTAGAACATATTGTAACCAAAAGTTTGAAAAAAAAAAAAAAGCAATCAGTATTTTGAAAAAATTAAAAAAACAGCTTTTTCCCAATAATTTTTCTGCAGGATCTTAGACTATTTTCTGGAAGGGTAAAGAAAATTGAGACTAATATGGCAAGGGTTCTCCGCCCCCCCCCCCCGCATAAGGTTATGGGGGAAAGAATTAATATTTTCATTGACCACTAATATGCTTATTTATAAAGGTAGCTATCAAGATTATCCGATATAATATTTGCAAAAGTCCTGCTAATGGGGGTTGCTATACCTGTTTTTTTCAGAGAAAAGTTGAGTAAGTAATTTGTCCATTTTCATTAGCTAGTGAATAGTTGGGTTGTGATCCATATACAGTTTTCTACAATGTCAAAGACTCTTTTAACCACTCTGCTTTCCTAGCCTCTGAACTATATATCCCTATTAATTCCTGTTTACACCCTGGAGACTATTTACGTTATGAGAACTTTGTCTGGAGTGAACTCACCCACATTGGCTGTTGGCTTGGGGATGTAGTTCTGCTTTGCATAAATCCTGGTCATGCATTTTTCTACTTCCACTTACGGGGAATGGTGGCCTATTTGAACAAATCTATTTATAGTGCTCCTGAAACTGGCCACCCCATTGTTTTTCTTTTTCTTTTCTCTTTTGCCTTAATTTCTCTCCATCTGCTCCTTGTGGTTGCTTTGATTCAACAGTGTCACCAAGAAGGGGTGGAGAGGAAATGAGTGCTCAAATAAGTATGAAGTATGTTCAGTGCCTCAGCTATTTATGACTATGGCAAGTGAGAATAGAAACAAGTGAGAGCACTGGGAACAGATGTTTTGAATCAAAGGACTCATCATTACTTAACACATTCATAATTATAAGCAGGAGCTTGGTGGTGGATTAAAGCCATGTGTGTCAGCTCTTAGGAAGAAGAGAGTTTGGGGCAAGCAAGATCTGCCCACATTTACCTTATTTTGAAGCTTTTTTATGTATAAATAAGAAAAATCAGACACACAGGTGTGTCCTTAGGACAAAAGTATACAAAAGTAAAGAATGTCTGTCTTATGATACTTCTTTTTACCCAATTGAGCTAAACAAGCATGCCTCTTTCCTCAGATCTATATAGAAAGCTCATTAAAATCTAAAGAATTTTCAACAATTCTATAGCCATCTTTTTCCTTTCATTCACTTTAACATTTGCAAATCATTTTTAGTTTGATAATTTATGGGAATGTATATTTAACTGACTTCTTTGGAAACTGAAGGAAAAAGGTTTTTCTTCACAGTCATAGAATTCAAATGCAGCAGAGCCGTGTGCTTTTGTGTTGTTTCAAGTGTGACATCAAACCCTGATATACTTACCAAAGATAACCTTGTCAGTTCCTGCTGAGCCACGTTTCCACTTCAGTCTCGTCTAGAGTGTTTTGAAACACTTCTTTTGTGAGTTACTCCATTGCCTGGAGGCCAGGTTTTTCCTTCTCCCTCTGGGTCTGGGACTCTGATGTCCCACAAGAAGTTTGCTTTGGATAGAGATTTTGGTGATCTTTGTAGGACAATATAACAACATCACAATGTAACTAATGCTGCACCTAGATGTGTACTTTGCTTTAAGTTGAGTCTTGTTTCTCTGAACTCTAGCTGCGCTATCCAAAATGGTAGCCAGTAGCCACATATGACTATTGAGCTCTTGCAATGTGACTAGTCCAAACTGAGAGGTGCTTTACACACCAACTTCTGAAAACTTGGTATGAAAAAATGTAAAATATCTCATTACTATTTTTATTGATTACATGTTGTAATGAAATTTGGAATCTATTTAGTTAAATAAAATATATTAAAATCAATTTTACCTGTTTTTTTTAATTTTTTTAATGTGGCTCATAAAAAATTAAAATTACACAGGTGGCTTCTGTTATATTTCTGTTGCACAGTGCTGTTTGATAGCATTTATAGGCCCATTTCACCAAATTACACGTTTTGGTACTCGGTGAGATTCTGTTCTGTTGTTCTATAATTGATATTTTCTATATATGTATCTTAAAAGAAATTTTAAATTCCATAAGCCCAGGAATTATGTTTTCTATTCCATTTTTTTTCTTTTCCAGAGTGTTTCTTACTGTTGGACACCAGGGGTATTTAATATATAGTTCTTGATTAGTTCCTTTTTTTAAGGGAGGGTAAGCATGTGTGTGTTTTACTATGGTTATTGTAAAAAGTATCCATAAATCATTGTTCATATTTGTTTAATGGAAATAGGGTTCCCTAAGAGTGGGAAACATTTTAAACAATTCTAGGAAATTAGGCACATTTTAAGAATCAGCATTTAGGAAATTTATGAAAAGGCCATAAGACTCTACCCAGTAGAATCAATCTGCAGCCTGTTGGAAATTAACTAATGGAATATGTTTAAGGCTGAAGCAGGTGCATATAAAAAGTTGCCAATTTATTATGATTGAGAGGAGTGGAACACTTTGTACCAGGACATCACTCGGATTTATGGAGGGTTTATGAAGAGTTGCTCTAGAGGAGAATAAGCACTGCGTGTTTGACTCTGAATTCCTCAATTAGCAGGGAAGTGACCGTCATATCAAGCCAAAAGTGCCCGCATCTATCAAGAAATATGAAAGGTGGGACCACAAGGACATTTTGTTTTGAGAAGGTCATGCACGTCCCTGAATTGGGCAAGGGAAAAGACTGAAGATCTAATTGGCATTTAAAACTGTAGAAGAAAATTGTTTTGCTCATTGAGACCCTCTTAATTCAGAAGACAACAGTTTATTTTTTGAGAACTTATTAACTAAAACAGGAAGATGTGCTCATCCACCTTTATCTGTTCACAAACTTAACGTGACTGAAGGCTAATGAAAGTTCTATTTTTCCCCCTAATTTCTGGTGGTATTAAGCACTCAGGGAATAGTGGTGTGGTGGTAGGAGGGTACCTAATGTTTAAATGAATTTTTTTTGACGATTCCTGGGGGATAGGTTGATGAAAGAATATTAAATAAACTTTTCCACAATTTTTAGAGTATTTTAACAGTCATTTTTCTCCTCTCTCCCCACCCTGTCCCTGGTAACCTGTATTCTAGATTCTGATCCTTATAGGTTTTCCTATTCTAATTATTTCATATCAGTAATATCATACAATATTTTTCCTTTTGTGTCTGACCTATTTCACTCAACATGATGTTTTCAAGGTTCATCCAGGTTGTTACATGTATCAGAACTTCATTCCCTTTTATGGCTGAATAATCTTCCATTGTATGCATGTACTACATTTCATTTATCCATTCATCAGTTGATAGACATTTGGGTTGTTCCCATTTTTTGGTAATTGTGACTAATGCCACTCTGAACATTAATGTGTAGATATTTGTTCAAGTCTTCCAATTCTTTTGGGTATACACCTAGAAATGGGATTGCCAGGTCATATGGTAATTCTATATTTAACCTTCTGAGGAATTGCCAAACTCTTCCACAGCTCAGTCATTTTCAAAATTAGACAATATTAACAAAGCGTGTCATAGTATTGCTCCTTCTAAATGCCTAAACTCAGTTTTAAATATTTTTGGAGGCTGCAGAGCAAGCAGTCGGGCTTGTTTTACTATGACTTTGATGTCTGTACAGAAGCTTCCACTTTGTTCAGTGGACTACAAGAAAGGAAAGAGGTCTGAGTGGTTAGCCTACCCACCTCTAACTCAGAAGCCATAAGCCTGGCTCTGATGACACCCCCCGGGTATGTGGGAGTGGGCCTGTCCCAGCCCTTATCTCACTGTGCTTGAGGCTCTTTTGGGCGCTCAGATGATCAGGGAAGTACATGGGCCTTTCTTTGTGTGAGTGGAGAGGCTCCAAGGCTCTGCTTATGGTATCTCAGTGGGGATTCAGGGGAAAACTCCTGAACCGTCACCTTGCAATTTAAGGAAAGTGTCAGGATGGGACTAAGGGAAAGAGGCAAAGGAAATTTGTATTAAGAAAACAACAACTTTGTATTCAGAAATCTCTGATGTCAACCTTTGATGAAGCAACAGCACAGATGCTGTCAGGGCTACAGAAGGCAAGACCCCAGAAGCTGCTAGTAAACAGAGTATACCAGTGACAGATATAGAGAAAGTTTACTTATCTGGGAATCCTGAAGGCTGTATTAATATTGCCACAGGAATGCTTGAGACACTCACAGAGTGTTAATATGTACACTAATTTATGAGGAGGACAGGCAAGCTAGGTCCTTTAACTACCAATAAAAGAAATTCAGGAATATAAGGGACTCATAATCTTCATCTTTAAAATTAAAAATGCCTTTGGCTGGTATTAAAGCAATAAGGATGCCTGGAATTTAAATGAAGGCCGCAAGGAGCAGTAAAAAGAACATGGGATTTGGAGCCTAAAGACTTGGCTTAATGTTTGAGTTTTGCTACTTATTTTATGACTCTTACGACATTTACTTAAATTCTCTGAGTTTCTATTTCACCTTTAAAATTGGAATAATAATAATGGCAACAGCCAAGGACCATGGAGTGAATTGAATGGGAAAAAGCATATAAGGTACTCCTTATGTTGTTAAATATTGTTTAACAACTCACATGAGGTCTCAAACTGGGACCAGAAACAGAATGTGTAATGAAATGTCTTGGTTCAGATCCAAAAGTTCTACATTGGTTTTGCCTTCACTGAGTTCATATTCCTCACCTGTAATGTGAGGTGCCTTGACCTCACTTGAGCTGCTCTCTGAGATTCCTTGTAGGCTCTGATATTCTGTCATCTAAGTAGTATAGATCATAGAATGTGGCAAAAAAAGGTCTTGGTGATGGCAGAAGACATTTGATAATTATATTTAATAATCATACTTATTTTTAAAAGAACTTTCAGAAGATAACTGTTGAACATGAAAAATTAGGAAGGTACAGTTTACTTGACATTTGTTTTCAAAGGGAGTTAGTTATGATCCAGTGGAGAGCAAATTCTAGTGAAAAAAATAAAGAATATGTTAAATCTGTTATTTGGGGGCTCTTTAAAGTACATGGACTTTGGAACCTGACATGATTCCGATTCCATTTTTAGCCATAAGCAATTGTTATCTTTGTTACTCTATTTTTTTCAATCTAATACATGGGAATAAGAATAACCGACATATTTATGTGTAGTTTATTACGTCAGGTACTGCTCAAAGAGCTTTACATATATAATATCATGAACATTTTGTAACAAATCAATGAGGTGTTTTAGAACTTTGGAAACCACAAAAAGGTTCAATATCCAGATGATATAAAGAAATCCTGCAACTCAGTGATAAAAGGACAAACAACCCAATTAAAAAATGGGTAAAAGACTTGGTTAGACATTTTTCCAAGGAGGATATACCAATGACCAAAAAGCACATAAAAAAAAAATGCTCAATGCCATTAGCCCTCTGGGAAATATGAATCAAAACCACAATGAGGTACTATTTAAAACCACTACAATGGCTACTATTCAAAAACAAAAAAACAGAAAATTACAAGTATTGGGGAGATTGTGGAGAAATGGGAACACATTCACTCCTGATGGCAATGAAAAATGGTGGAGTCGCTGTGGGAGACAGTGTGGTGGTTTCTCAGGAAGTTAAGTACAGGATTATCATATGACCTGGCAAGCAAGGTACATACCTGAAAGAATTGAAAGCAGAGACTTGAACAGATATTTACACATCAGTGTTCGCAGTAGCATTATTCACAGTTACCGGAAGATGAAAGCAACCCATGTATTTGTCAACCAAAGAACGGATAAATTACATGTGGTACATGCATACAATGGAATATTATTCAGCCATAAAAAGAATGAAGTTCTGATACATGAAACCACAGGGACGAACCTTGAAGACATCATGTTAAGTGAAATAAGCCAGACACAAAAGGGCAGATATTGCATGATCTCACTGACATGAAATAATTAGAATATACAAACTCTGGAGTCAGAATGTAGAATATTGGTTACCAGGGGATAGGATGGGGATAGGGAATAGCGAATTAAGGCTTAAAATATACAGAGTTCCTATTTGAAATAATGGAAATGTTTTGGTAATGGATAGTGTTAATGGTAGCTCAACATTGTGAATGCTGTTAACAGCATGACTGTGCTTAAAAGGGGGAAATATTATGTTATGGATATGGTAATAGAATAAAAAGTTTAAAAATCCATGGAACTACACTACATGGTGAATCCTATGTTAAACTAGGGATTATAGTTAATGGTAGTATTATGAAAATGTGCTGTCATCAACTGTAATGAATATTCCTCACCAATGCAAGGCATTAATAGGGTGATATACGGGGATCCTGTACTTTATGCATGATTGTTCTGAAAACCCACAACTACTCTAATAAAAACAAAAGTGGAATTTGATTTTAGGAATGCAGCTTATTCATCCCCAATGTATCCAAAATATCAATTCACCCGACCCCTGGTGTGGTGATTTACTAGAGGGACTCAGCACATAATCTTCCTCATAGCTAAGGTTTGTACTGTAAAGGGATACGAAACAAATTCAGCAAAGGGACAAGTCTGATGGGGTGAAGAATAAACCAGGTTCAACTTCCTCGAGTCCTCTCCCAATAGAGTCACACAGAATATGCTTAATTCCTCCAGCACTGAGTTGTGACAACACGTGTGAAGCACTGTCTACCAGGGAAGCTCGCCAGATCTTGGGAGTCTAGGATTTTTACAACCTTCATTTAGCACATCTCAAAGGCAAAGCAGGGGCGGGCCACGGTGGCTCAGCAGGCAGAGTTCCTGCCTGCCAAGCCGGAGACCTGGGTTCAATTCCTGGTGCCTGCCCATGCAAAAAAGAAAAAAACAAAGCAGGTGTTTTGTTTTCTAAACATGTGTGATCCATTCTTGTACTTTAGGGAAAGTTTTATATCAATGTAGGGAACTGTCTAATAGTCAAGTTTTCAGAAGCCAGCTAAAGGTCAAATTTTCAGGCCTTTCTAAGGATAGTGTTGTTGGGTCTCCTGTGTGAACTCTTTTCTGTATAGTCTGAGTCCCTGACCAGCAAATTATTTCAGTGGGATCTCATGTAGTGGGGTGAAACCAACCTTTAGTATTGGCCTCAGTATTTAGTCAGTCAAAACAAATTCCATGTATCACAAACATCTATCTTAGAAGACCATATGGCTTTCTCCTTAAGTTACTGTTCTCCCTCCCTCTCCCCACCTTTTCTTAAACCTGGCTTGAGTCATCAGTCAGACACAAAACAACTCTGACTAATAAGTTGAAGCTGACCTGAAAGCCTTTCAGTGCTGAAGCAGTGCCAGGATGGTCAGCATATACACAGAAGTTTAATCTCAGAGGGCATATGTGACATCCCTGGAAATGAGTCTGTATTTGTTAAGGCACCTCACGCAGGACGTGTAGTAGTCAGGCCTTAAAGGTTAACGGGATCCCCAGTGTGGCTGCCCGCCATGGAGTGTAGGGCTCGCAGTTGAGTCCAAATAATTTAGTCAAGTCCTTGGTCTCAGCAGGCCTGCCTGAAGGCACTCAGTTCAAAACAATTTTGCTCGTCTCCCCTGTGACACCAGTTCATCCACCTTTTAAGTGTGGCTGACATCTGGAGGTGTTCTGCATGGGAAGTGCAGGAGCTGGGACCACTCCCTTCAGCCTCAGTAGTCAGCACTGTTGGTCTAATTGTTGGCTCAGCTGTCACTTTGAATTTAAAGCACTAGAAACAGCTTGGAATTGCATCATGGGACTTGTTTTTAGGGAGACAGAAAAGGACGAAGGGAGAGAGGAGGAGAAAGCTTTCAAGAGCAGTTTTGTGAAATAAAGTTCTTTAATGCTTTCCCTTCTCCCCCATGTAACTTCAGATTTTTTTCCCTCTGTTATTATAATATCAGTGTCCCATTCAGTTATTATGATTTTACATTCTTCTGATTCTCCCCCCCCCCCTTTTTTTTTCTCATCCAGACCTTTAATCGGGAAGAGTTGGGTGTGAGAGAGAGAGAGAGACACATGCATTTTTACAAAAAATAATTTTATGTACCTTAATCAGAAACTTACCTTGTGTTCAAGAATTGGCCAGAATGTAATGGCTTTATATACCCTCCATTCCCACTCCTTTCAATCTTATCATTTATCCAGTGAACAGTCAAGAAAAAATCAACTCCTTATTGGGGACAGCTATGTTTAATGATTCAACTGCCCTATTAAGGTGTGTGCTAAGAGAAAGGTGAGAGTTAAGCAAGTCCACTGATGCAAACTGCAACTAATCTGGAAAGCCAAACACAAGCAGCTGTGAGGCTTCCCCAAGAGGGCGTGAAGGTTTCACCTGTCAGAGGTGGGCAGAGAGGACACAGGCCTTGTGGTGTATTCCTCCCTCAATTTGTGTCTTTTAGCAGGGATCATGGGTTAGGAATGTAGTCAGTCTCTGTCTCAGAATATAGAGTGATTAGCAGCTTGATTTTAGTTGGCCTCATCAGACAACCAGCCCTTTCCTATTGGTGTTTGGATGTGATCATGACCTAGTCAGCATCCATGGCATTTTTATGGTTTGTGTGAAGTCCCAGAATCTAAGTTATGTTTATCGAGTGGAGCACTTTTGCCTGATTTCTGTTTGGCACAGCCAGTGTTGATGGTAAACAGCTCACAGTAGACAGTAATGGGTTTAAGTTTAGAGTCAGGTCCAGACAATCAAGATGTGTGAAGCCAGGATTTTAAAAAACTCCAGCAGCTTTTCTTCAGTAGCAGCAAAGCCAAAACCAAGGCACAGCAGTGCCAGATAGCTGTGCTCCAAGTCTAAGTGAGAACCAGGGCATTCCTAACCCCTTTTTGTTTTGTCTTTCTCAGAGTCTGTGTTGACCCACTGAGAAATATGCACATGAGGCTGGAAAATCATCAGCCTTAGGAGTCAGAGATTTGATTTCCAAGAGCTCATTAACAGCTAAGACCTACTTTTAAAAACTCCCCAATGTGCATCTCTGTTTGGAGATTGTCTCTTTTTTCATGTTGTCTCCTTTTTCCAGAGGCTCCAATTGGCAAAAATAATAGTAAATTATTATCACTAGGAGGTTTGTTTTATTTCTAGTATACAAAGACTTCAAATTCTAATGTCCACTGATAGCAAAAATCAAGGACATTTTATCCTACTAATATTTTTCTTTCTGGTTTTCTAGGATAGGGATGATCCATCTAGCTTTTATGAAATCATAACCATACTATATTTTCCATCAATTTTTATCATATGTCTGATGCAATGGCCACAAAAGAGAAAGCCATTTTTTTCCTTCAACTTACAAAAGTCTGAGGTCCCCTAGATCTAAGGATGGGTGTCCATGAGGTTTTCTTTTTTCCTTAACTATAAAAAGGCCAGAGAAGAGTTCAATTTATATCATCTAAGGCACTTATTCAAGGTACAGATTTCTAGGCCCCATTCCAGACTTAAGAGAATCAGGATTTAGGAGGGAATCCCAGGGTTCTGTTTTTTTTGTTTGTTTTTTGCTTTTTTTTTTTCCTGAGGCACAGTTGAGTAGATCAATGCTGGACACAAAGCTGGTAGGGCCTACCATATGCTTTTTCCTTTGCATTCTCAATGTGAACTACCAAATCTAACAGCCAATCTCAGCATCTTTTTTTTTTTTAAGACATTGATATTTATTTCCTTCAAATCCAAAGTGGTGACTAGATGTGAAGTGAAATTTTTGTTGAAGAAAGAAATTTCACTAGATGTGAAGTGAAATTTTAGTTGACTCTACTTACCAAGCACAAAACCATTTTTTAAATCTCCCCACCCACTCTTGCACTCTTTCCTCATTGAAAATTTACTCCAACCCCCTAGAATTAAATCCCACATTTATAGGATTAATAATATAAATTCCTACTAGAAAGCAAGGTAGGCAGTGTTGGTGGTGGCTTTTGCAGTAGCAACTGAAGTATTTACTTAAAAAAATTTGGCACACTGTAAGTTCCCTGTTAGGAATGTTTGAACCCTTTCTTATACCTACCTTTCTTATACCTACTAAGAGGAGAGGGAAGAATCTGCTATTGTCACCACCACGCCACATGTGTCACTTGGGCTGTGCTTTTCTACCTCTCACATTAGCCAGCACAACCCAAAACAGCCTAAGGATCCAGTTGTTTCTCCTGGTTTTGGATCTTCATTTTAATTTCATAGTTAACTTTTATCCCTTGCAGCAGACAGCACCCCAGCTGCTATTTCATAGCGTAGGTAACTTGGGAGCCAACCAAGCATCGAAAGGTTGTCATCCCATCCCGTCACCCTTCTTTATCACTAACAGCACACCCCCCCATATTTCAATAAGTCACAGTCATATTAGTGAACCCCATGTCTGACACTGTGTTGGAGTGTGGGTTCCCAGTTGAAGCCCAGGTTGGTAATTTCCTAGGAAGATAAACAGGACTCGGAATATAGACTTGACCGTGGCTAAGATTTAATACTGTGAAAGAATGCAATACAAAATCAGCAAAGGGGAAAGGGACGTGGGGAGTGTACTAGACACAAACTTCCTAAGATCCTTTCTAAGGGAAGTCCTACAGGATGCAGCTGACTCCTGCCGCAGTGGATTGTGTCCATGCACGTAAAGGGTGTTTCTACCGATGAAGCGTTCCTGAACCTAGGAGTGTAGGGTTTTATTCGGAGTTGGTCACATTCCAACTGCCCAGGATGAAAGCAAGTATTTGGAATAAACCACATTCTTTATACAAAGAATTTGGGCACTGGGAGCCACCCTTATCATTTAGACAACATTTTATGTCAGTAAGAAAATCTATTACTGGCAAGGATCCCCAATATCAGGTGTTGTGGTTTGAAGTTGTCTATACCCCCCAAAAAACATGTTCTTAAATCTAATCCATTCCTGTGTGTAAACAGGTCCTGTACCCACTGCAGTGTACAAAGGTCCTATTTTGATTTGAAATAATGATGAGGTAACCTAAGTTAAGAAGGTGCATCTCAGCTCATTTAGGTGAGGTCTTAATTACCTCAATTAGGATTGGTCTTAATCCTATTACTGGAGTCCTTTAAAAGCAGAGTAAAAGATAGACGGAGAGAAAGCCACAGGAAGCAAGAGGCTGGACATTGACCGAACTGGGAAAAGAAAGGAGAAATCAAGAGACTCTACTGTGTGTGCCTTGCCATGTAACAAGCTAAGGAAAAAGAATCACCAGCAACCAGCCCCAGAACACTGATCTTTGGGAATAAAGAATCAGCTTGATGAAACCTCAATTTGTACTATCTTTTAGGGCCAGAGCCATGAGCAAATCCCATTGTTTAACCTGATCCATTCATGGCATTTGTTTGAACAATGTAGGAAAAACTGAAACAGATTTTGGTACCAGGAGAGTGGGGTATTGCTATTGCAAATACTAAAAATGTGGAAATGGCTTTGAAATTGGGTAATGGGAAGAGGCCGGAAAAATTGTGAAGCACTTGAAAGAAAAGGCCTAGATTACTTTGAAGAGACGGTTCATAGAAATATGGATGCTAAAGGTACTGAGGCCTGAGGTGGAAATAATGAATGTGTTATTGGAAATTATAGGAAAGGTGATCCTTGTTTTAAAGTAACAGAAGATTTGGTGACATTGAGCTCTGATGTCAGATGGAAGACAGAAGATTGAGAGTGATAAACTTGGATGTTTAATTGAGGAGATTTCCAAGCTAAGTGCAGACAGTATAGCCTAGCTTCTCCTTGCAACTTCTAGAAAAATGCAAGAGGAAAGGGATAAGCTGAAAACTGAGCTCCTGGGCCAAAAGAAACTAGAAACAATTCTGAGTTTTCAGAAACTGAGTCCCCAAAGAATAGTGCTTCATGTGAGAGTATAACTGAACATGGACCAGTTAGCAATTTCTGTAGAAGTTAGGATTGGAAAGGCAATTATCCAGGAAGGATCTGTGGAAAGTTCTTTTGTCTGATGGTTTAGACCTCTGTGAACTACATTAATAACCAGCAATTTTTTTGCATAATTTGTATGAATGCAACTACTGCCTACCTAAACTAAAAGGGTCAGAGAAGGAATACATTGAAGGAAAAATTGCTTTAAGGGCAGAAACTTGGAAGCTGAGATCTTGGCTGAAGAATCTTCTTGGGTCAAGAGAATGGTCTCACCCATGTGTGTGGAAGGGATGAACTTTTCCTAGTGCTTGAAGAGGGCAGACTGTCTGCCCCATTGTTCAGGAAGATGATGCTAGCCTGGTTCTCTGAGAAGGTGGAGCCTGTGCCCTCATGTTCAGGAAATCCTGGCCAGCAATCCTATGTTTGGAGAGGATAAAGCTTCCATCCCAGTATTGGGGAGAGCATGGCCACTGCACAACAATTGGAAGGGGTGGAGGTGTCATTTCATTAGGCCCAGAGGACAAAACATCATTCTTTGATGACTTTCAGGCCTTAAAATCTAATGGAGTATGTCCTGCTGGGTTTTAGAATTGTCTGGGATCTGTGGGCCTTCCAATTTCTCTTTATGGGAATGGAAATGTTTATTCTATGCCCGTCCCTCCATTGTATATTGGAAGCAGATAACTTGTTCTTAGGTTTCACAGGTCCACAGACAGAAATAAATTGTGCCCCAGGACAGGCTATGCTTACAACCGATTTTTTAAAAAATATATTTTTAGTGACACATCTTCACACATGTGCATTCCATATGAGGTGTACATCAGTGGCTCACAACATCATCACATAGTTGTGTATTCATTACCATGACCATTTTTAGAACATTTGCATCACTCCAGAAAAAGAAATAAAAAGAAAAAACCCTCATATATCCCATTTCCCTTACCCCTTCCTCTCATTGACCACTAGTATTTACATCTACCCCTTATCCCCCCTATATTTTTATTTTTTATCCATATTTTTTTTTTACCCCTCTGGCCATATCCTGGATAAAAGGACCGTCAGACAAAGGTTTTCACAATCACACAGTCACATTGTAAAAGTTATATCTTTATACGATAGTCTTCAAGAATCAAGGCTACTGGGACGCAGCTCAGCAGTTTCAGATACATCCCTCCAGCCACTCCAATACACCATAAACTAAAAAGGAATATTTATGTAACGCATAAGAATAACCTCCAGGATAACCTTTTGACTCTGTTTGAAATCTCTCAGCCACTGAAACTTTATTTTGTCTCATTTCTCTCCACCTCCTGTTGGTCAATAAACCTTTCTGAATCCCTTGATGCTGGATCCCAGCTCATTCCAGGAGTTCTGTTCCACATTGCCAGGGAATTTATACCCCCTAGAGTGATGTTCAAATGTAGGAGGGAGGATAGTGAGTTCACTTGCTGAGTTGGCTTAGAGAGAGAGAGGCCACATCTGAGCAACAAAAGGGGGTCTCTAGGAGTATAACTGATTTTGATGAGACTTCATATTTAACATTGCTTCTGAAATATCTTAAGGCTTTTGGGATGTTGTGATGGAATTAATGCATCTTGCATGTAGAAAGAACATGTCTTTTGAGGTCTAGAGGGTGGAGGGTGGTGGTTTGAAGAGTATGTACCCCAGAAAAACATGTTCTTAAATGTACTCTATTCCTGTAGGCATGACAGGAATTTGTTAAATTGGACCTTTTGTTAAATAGGACCTTTTGATAAGGTTTCTTCAGTTAAGGTGTGTCCCATCTTAATCAGGATGGGTCTTGATCCTATTACTGGGGTTCTTTATAAGCAGAGTTTAATTCAGACTGACAGAAAACCATAAGGAACAAGTTGCTGAACATCCATAGAGATTGGAAAAGAAGGGAAAGAAAAGGAGACATTACCATGTGCCTTGCCATGTGACAAGTTAAGTATCAAGAAATGCCAGCAGCCCGCCACAGAATGCTGGTCTTCAGGAAGAAAGCAGTCATTGCCTTGATGATGCCTTAATGTGAATGTTCTTTTAGCCTTAAACTGTGACAAATAAATTCCCACTGTTTAACCTGATACCTTTCATATATTTTCTTGAACAGCCTAAAAAACTGAAACACCAGACAAAGGGCCAGGTTTGTAAGCAGGACTGTCTAAGGATAGCAGTTTCAGGCCTTTTGGATTAACATGTTTCTGTTCAACATATAAGCATTATAAAAATTATTATAGAGAATGGAGTTCAATTACAAATCAACCAATATGAAATACCTAGAAAAGTTCCAGACATCTGGAAATTAAACAACCTCTATATAAGTAACCCATGGGTCAAAGAAGAAATCACAAAGAAAATTAGAAATATTTTGAGCCAATAATAATAAAAGCTTAGCACATTATTTCTGGGATGTAGTTAAAGTAGTACTTAGAAGGGAATTAAATTCTTAAATAAGAAAAGAGGGTCTCAAATCACTTATCTAATACTTGCCATTTGAAACTGGAAAAGGACCACCAATTGTGCTCTAAACGAGAAGGAAGGAAATAATAAATATAAAGAAAGAAATCATTGAAATTAAAAACAGGTAATTAATAAAGCAAATAAAGGAAACAAAAAACTCTTCTTTGAAAATATCAGTGTATAGGTTTGCTAAAGCTGCCAGAATGCAATATACTAGAATGAAAAACGGCTTTTAAAAGGGAATTTATTAAGTTGCAAGTTTACAGTTCTAAGTCCATAAAAAAAAGGCATCCTGGGAAAGATACTTTGACTTAAGAAGGGGCCGATGATGTTCAGAGTTTCTGTCAGCTGGGAAGGCACATGGCTGACCCCTGCTAGCTTTCTGTCCTGGCTTGCGTTCTCCTTTCAGCAGCTTCCCTGGGGGCATTTTCCTGCTGCATCTCCAAACATCTGTGTCTTGTGTTGGCTTTGAAACTTTTTCCCAAATTATTCCCTCTTAAAGGACTCCAACAAGCAACCCCACCTTGAATGGGCGAAGACATATCCCCACAGAAACCACCTAATCAAAAGGTCCTACCCACAGTTGGGTGGGTCACATCTCCATGGAAACAACTTAATAAAAAAGATCCCAATATAAGCAGTATTGAATCACGATCAAAGAACATGGCTTTTCTGGCATACGCAACAGTTTCAGACTGGCCCAATCAATAAATGTGAAAGCCTGTATGAAAGGTGGTCAAGTTAAAAAAGAAAAAAAACAAATTATTAATACCAAGAATGAAAAAAGGGCCAACACTATAGTTGTTAGAAACATTATAAGAATAATAAAAGAGGTATTATGAACTTTATGTCAGTAAATTAGATCATGTAGATTACATCAACAAATACTTCGAAAGACACAAATTATTAAAGCTTATTCAAGAGGGAATAGGTATACCTAGTAAAGAAATTGAAACCATGCTTGAAACCCTTCTAAAAAAATCATTAAGGAAATATTTTATATTCTTTTTCGTTTTCTCTCTTTCATGCTAAGTCTTTGAAATCTGATGTAATATTTTTGCTTATGGAACTTCTCAATTCAGACAGACCACATTTTAAGTGCTCAATAGCCACATGTGGTTAGTGTTTACCATACTGGACTGTACAGTACTACAGTTTGTACTTTATGAAATGTGCTCTATAATAATCTGTACAATGAGAGCTACTTTCTATTAAATTATGTGGAGGAACTAACAATTCCTTTTCAATTAAAATACTATTTATTTGAACAAATATTTATTGATTGGAAATAGTCAAAAGTTAGTGAAAATATTTGACATACTAATGTGCTTAAATTTCATATATTGAACTCTACATTGTCAACCTTAGCTTGTTCCCGTATGTTGAATACTGATAATGAAAGTATTTAAATTTCACTACATCTAATTATCCTTGAAATTGCAAATATTAACACAACTCTATTTTTACAGATTTGTCAATTGTTTGAGCGTAGAGACTGTTTTGTTTGGTAAAGTTGCTGGAATGCAATATTCCAGAAATAGACTGGCTTGCTTTTTTTTTTTTTTTTTGCATGGGCAGGCACCGGGAATTGAACCCAGGTCTCCAGCATGGCAGGCGAAAACTCTGCCTGCTGAGCCACGGTGGCCCACCCAATGAACTGGCTTTTAACAAAGGGAATTTATTAACTTACATGTTAAAATTCTTAGGCCATGAAAATATCCAACCAAAGGTATCAACAGGATAATGCCTGGACTCTGAGGACAGGCTGCTGGCATCCAAGACATTTCTGTCACTTGGGAAGGCACATGACTGGCGTCTGTTAGTCCTTTGCTCCTAGATTTTGTTGCTTTTCAGCTTCTGGTTTCAAAGACTTTCTCTTCTTCTTCCAACAGATCACTTCTTTTGGTCCTCTCTTAGCTTTTCTGGGGCTTTGAGTTTCTCTTAATTTCATTGCTAGCTACTGTATGTGTTTTATCCTCTTATAAAGGACTCCAGCAAGAGAATCAAGACTCATCCTGAATGAGGTGGGTTACATCTCAAATGAAACAACCTAATCCAAAGGTCCCACCCACAATAGGTCTACACCCACAGGAATGGATTAAGAGAACATGGCCTTTTCTGGGTTACATAACAGCTTCAAACTACCACAGATAACATTTGGCATTTAATTATTAAATTTTCCCTAATCAGGAAGGGTATTTGTATGCACAAAGATAGCCATGGGCTGCTGATCAGAAAACAGTTTGTTGCTAATCTACTGGGTGGTCAACTGATCTTTCCTGGGTATTTTTCTGATACATTTTCATGTATTTAGATATGGCAACTTCAAGGGCAACATTGTTTTTCTATCTTCATTTTCTCATTCTGCACATTGTCTGTAGGGAGAATTCTTTGATTGAAGTCAATATATTAGGGGGAATTAGGATTTAGTGCACGAAGTACCCCCTTAGAATTATGATCTATGTTTTTCTTCATTTTTCCTTTATCTGACTACTTTATTAAAAATATGAAGAATATATCAAAACTGAGACATTAACTGCTGATGGAAATTGCCATTTAAAAATCTGTTTCTCCCTCCTCCATGTTTTGCTCATTTTTTGTCTCTTTCCCCATGTTTTTATATTATCTTCCCTCCCTCTAGTTTTTCTGCAAGAAACGTTACTCAACTTTTTGTCACCGACTAGTGGACCAAGTGTGTTTCTAGATCCTCTTTGTAACTGACGTCTTCTTTGATCTTGAATAATAACCTATGTGACATTGTAGTATTTATTGTTATACTTTAAATATTTCTCTTGTCTCTGTTTGCCAGAGCTGCTGTGACAAAAATACCAAAACCTAAAAAAATAAAATAAAATAAAAATTAAAATAAAAAAATACCAAAACCTATTTGGCTTAAACAACAGGGCTCCAAGTCCCAAGTCATATCTCAGCAGGGCCATTCCTTCTCTGGCATTCACAGCACTCAGGTGATTGTCTTGCTGGCATCGATCCTTTCCTCTGTCACGGCCGTGTTGGCAGCTTGTGTTCTCACATTCAAATTTCCTTTGCCGTATGGATGCCAGCCATTTTGGGTTAAGGCCCGCTTTGATTCTACTTGGCTTCATTTTAATAGAACCTTCAAAGATCCCATTTATAAATGAGTTCATAACCATAGGATCAGAGGTTAGGACTTGAACATGTCTTTGTGGGGTACACGATTCAAACTCCCACACCTAGTTTTCTAGCAGCTTAAAATATTGAACTCAGAAAAAAATTAGGTTTAGAGCTCTGGTTCTCTACATTTCCACTCTATCACCACCTTCCATCGCCTTTCCTTCTCATGCATCCCACTAGAGCACTGAAAAAAATGCCATCATTTGTTGTGCATTCATTTAAAGAGCATTTCTATGTAAGATTTTTTTTTCCCCTAGAAGCTTATTGGGCAGCACCTGTAGGTTATAAATTTAAAGAGCCGGAAAGGCAAGTCATTTCTCTATCAGAATCTTTGTTGGAAAAATTTACAGGTGACAAGTTGTTTTTATCTCTCTTTTGTGCTCTCACTCTGTCAGCAAATGTCTTTACAATATAGTTCACATTTATGATGTTTTTCTCATATGTATGTGGAAAATCCCATGTTTGCATGGAGGACACAGAGAGTGACTAAAAAGTAATGAGACTGACTTTTCTAATGCCGTTTTTGGAAATCAATTAACTATACCAATAGTACTATTAAATCTCTATGTAGATTTCAATGCTTCATTCTTAAATAGGCATAAATTAGCCCTCTAATAAGGCCTACCATTGTATCAGTTCCTCAGTATCTCCAGCCCGTCCCCCCCCCCACCACGTATATAATTGATTTAATGGTCATGAAAGACTCCTGGGAAGCTATCCTTAGCCAAGCCGCTATCCTAACCTGATAGTGGAAATATAAGATCTTGCCTCCCAGGGAGCTGTCCCCGCGGCGTAATGTGGCTTCAGTTTCTGTGTCACCAGGGGCACTCTTCCTGTAGCCTAACTTTTATTGACGTCCCTGGGGTCAGTGCCTGGAACCATGTTTCCAAAAGAAGAAGTCACCAAAAATTTTTTCTGCCAGCTGAACTCGTGACAGTTTGCTACATATGAATTGATACTGTTCGCTGATATCCTGAAACTTTTACGGTGGTATGTCTATTCAGACATCCAATGCTTCTCTGGGATTAATGCCCTTTCTTAGCTCTCACACAGTGTGCGAGGCCACGAGTGACTAGATAGGACGTCTTCCTGCTTTTACCTCCAGTCGAAATGAAATTTTGAAATGGGTGCGAGTAAAAAGAAACTGGTTACAACTTTATAAGCCATGCTATTATCCTCAGCATCAGTGGAACTAAGCTCCAAAATGTTGTTTGAGAATCCCCTGTTAGTTCTATGGACTTCAGATTGAATTGCAATTGTTAAAGAACTTGCAATCTCATGTACACACAGGGAGAAATATAAACAAAATGTTAGATATAGCCAATACTTTGTGATGTACTGAAAATTTACTGTGCAATAAATACATAAGAAATTGTATGTTCTTAAATGGCTTACCAATGTCATTTAATTTTGGAGGAGGAGGAACAGAAGAAATGACTGGTAGTTGGTGAATCTCAAGCAGAGTTCTCACTTTCTGACAGTTTGCGCCCCATCGTTCTTTGCTGTGGGAGCTGCCCTGTGCATTGTAGGGTGTCCAGCGGTATCCCTGTCCTCCACCCATTAGATGCCAGTAGCACCTCCCCCTCCTCGGGGAGATGCATGCTAATCAAAATGTCTCCTGGTATCATCGAGATGTCCCCAGCAGGGGTGGTGGCAAAATTGCCCCTGGTTTTGAACCACTGACCTAAAGTACAAATGGGAATGGAAAGAAAGGAAATATGGGAGATGATAACTGGCTTCAGAAATGGAATCTCTGTTGTGAAAGTTAAGAATTTAGTAATTTATTGAACTTCTGATAATGGATTTGTAAAGACTAATGATTTTCTGCCATATCTCTGAACATTCCCTCGAAGGGACTGAAATATTTTGTGCTTCTTCAGCTATCAGTCTGTTTGCTTTCTTTCTGTACCATTTGGGAGCATCAAAAATCAAGGATAAATAAAGGCAAAAAACAAACAAACAAGCAGTTGTCATTTCATTTGTTTAATGAACATTAGCACAGTCTTGGCCAAATTTTGTTTGGTCCAGTTTTTAGAAGTCCCTAGGGCTAGAGTGATCAATTTCAGAAACTGAGCATCTCTGCATCCATTGAGTGCTTTTTCTGAATGACATAGCTCTGATGGCAGCATTCCTGTACTGTAAAATATTAGAGAAAAAGGCAAAAGCCTGTGTTTTGATGGCCTTGAAATTGTGTCTATAAAGGACCCAGTGGCCCATGATCATGAATGTATAACCAACAGTGCCACCTTGTGGGCAAAAGGCTACTGTATCCTGACCTTGCCGGCCGCAGCCAGAAAATCTAATGTGGTATCCTTTGTAGCCTGTAGCTGAGAGGACGAGAAGAAAGCCTTTAAATTCCTAGACTTCTTAGGAAGTGAAACGTACTTTCATTATCTCTAGAATGTCATCTTTTAGTTCAGGATGAGCTCCTGCATCTACTGGGAAGATGTCTGTCTTTGAATTGTGGCAACATCAGGGACCAGTCAGCTGGCAGGCATAGCATTTTATATGGCACTCCACTGGCACAACTGGTTCACACGCAATACTCTTATAGCATTTTATATTAAGGAAAAATAAATAGCCATAAGGCAGAGTGCTCCTGCAACATTATCTTCTACTAGGAAATGTGGTTCTTATCACTTATAGCCGGGATCTACAATTTTTTTGTCTGGTAAGTGCGAGGTACTAAATATTTTAGGCTCTGTGAGTCAAATGGTCTCTGTCACCAGGAATGACTTTCTGGATGTGTCCTGTGCAGTTACCCAAGGTCCGCACTCAAGGAGCCTGTGCATGGTGTAATCTCTTCTGTTGCCATATTGAAATTCTTGCTTTTTTTGTGTATGTGTGCATGGGCAGGCATCGGGAGTCGAACCTGGGTCTCCGGCATGGCAGGCGAGAACTTTGCCTGCTGAGCCACCATGGCCCACCCGAATTGGCCCACTTGATATTTTTAAACAAGTGGCTCTCCATTTTCATCTTGCACTGGGCGGCCCCACAAATAATCTAGCAGGGCTTGTCTATAGCAACTACTCAATCCAGCAATAGAAAAAAATAGGTCACAGCCATGGTTTGCTGACAACTGACCAGTAGGTTAAAGGCCAGAATCCTTAGCATGGCTTTCCAAGTCTTTCACAAATTGGCCCTGTACTCCTCCTTTAACCTCATCTCCTGATACTCCCTCTACAATCATGCTGTCTAGACCCTGGGTTACAGTTTGTCTGATCTTCCAGGCTCTTCTAGATGATCACATCCTTGCCTGTACCATCCATGTTCCCTAGATGGGTGAGCCTCCTAATTATCCAGTTTCTACTCTTCATTCTAAAGATCCAACTTAAATGTCACCGGGCACCTACAATTCAACAACTCATAGTCACCCAGGTGGAATGAAGCCGTCTCTGCTCTGTGCTGTGGTTCACTTTTTTTGACTAAAAAACATTTATGGCCTGAACTGCTGCTGGTATAGTTCTTATCATGGTGTATGGCTGTTTTCTGTCGATGAGTCTTGTATCCCCAGGGCATGAAATGTGTAACAGGCACTTCCTGCATGTTTGTTCACTTCATCCAGTTGCTCCTTCCTTATGCATTTGTTTTGCTGTGATTTGGGATATCATTGGAACATTTCAAATCACTAAGTCGCATATCTAGCATTCTGTTTATCCAGATATTATAATGCCAGCCATTATATCAGGTAGTCCTTGATATCCTTGTATTTGTACAATATCTGGGGAAGCAGGATCCAGAGGGGGGAAAAATGAAGAAAGAATAAAAATATAAATCACAAAGGTCTGTATGCTAAATATGGGAGGAATGAATGTGTCCAAAGTAATATGAATCCATGCAATTTCAGTCCATTCCATAGTCATTTTAGGAATATCTCTTCATTTATTTGTCACCTACAATGTGCCAAGCATTATGCCAGATGCTGGGGATACAGAGGAGAACGAGAAAACAATTTTTCCTGCCTTTATCGAGGCTACATTCAAGTATAGATAAGAAAATGAGCAAGTAGATTGCAGCATATTCTAGAAATTCATTAGATTAGATACTGTATCAAAGGGAGTGGGTGTATGCTAGGATGAACAGGGCAGGATGGTAATTAGCCAGTACAGATCAGCATAGTAGAATGGTTCATTAAAATATAGAAATACTTCCACAGCACTACCTTGAGACCACCAGTTGTTTCCCTCCAGCATGCTCCCTACTCTCCAGAATCCAGAAATGAGAGTGAACACTTGGTATAGCAGAAGTCTCCAGGGCCCTCTTCTAGTGGTACTGCTATGTCCATTCTGATTGGATTGTCCATGCTTTACTGGTTTTTGACTATTCAGAGTGTCACTCCTAGAGCATGATGGGTAGTGCTTCTAAGGAGATGGCATTTAGATTGAGACTTGAAATATAAAAATAAGGAGACCTCTATGGACGAGTTGGAGAAGCAGTATTCCAGGCAAAGGAGACAGCAGATAGGGATGGAAGTAGCTTGTAAGCGAGGCATGAGAAGTAGGCAAGCATCCCACATGCAGAGTCCAGAGGCTGTGGTAAAGAGTTCAGGTTTTATGCCATGATCAGTGGTAAGCCATTGAAGGTTTTGATTAGGTCAGAAGTGTAATCATGCTTACATGGCTTCAGTTTGGAGAAAGGTTTAGCATACTGTTTCAGTTTGCTAATACTGCTGGGATGCAATATACCAGAAATGGATTGGTTTTTACAAAGGGTATTTATTAATAATAAATTATAATTATTTATAATATGGAAGCTGTGAAAATGTCCACATTAAGGCATCAACAAGAGGATACCTTCACTTAAGAAAGGCTGATCGCATCTGGGGTTTGGGGTTTCTCTGTTACATGGGAAGGCACATGGTGATGTCTGCTGGTCCTTCTCTCCTGGATTGGTTTCAGAGTGGTTCTCTTGACTCGAGCATGGCAGGTCGGAGCTCTGCCTGCTGAGCCATGGCAGCCGCCCCGCCCATCGAGTCCTCTCTTAGTGTCTTCTGGGCATCTCTTTCCAAGCATCTGCTCTCTTGTGTCAGCTCTCTGAGCATCTGTGCTTTCTCCAGATTCTCTCCCTCTTAAAGGACTCCAGTAAGTTAATCAAGACCCACCTTGAATGGATGGTGTCACATCTCTATGGAAACAACCTAATCAAAAATTTTTACCCAGTGATAGGTTTGCCCCCACAAGATTGGATTAAAAGAGTGTTGACTATTCTGGGGGTGCATAAGTTTCAAACCAGCACTCACACTGTTTTAAGTTCCTTGGCTGCCCAAGTAAATACCATGCATTGGGCTGACTTAAACAATGGGAATTTATCAGCTCATGGTTTTGAGGTTAGGAAAAAGTCCAAATTAAGGCATCACCAAGGCAATGCTTTCTCCCTGCAGACTGTGGCATTCTGGAGCTGGTGCTAGACAGCCTTGGCCGTGGCTTCCTCCATTCAGTGGCAGTGTACATGGTGGCCTCTCCTGGCCTGAATGAGGCAAGCCACATCTTAATTGAAGTGACCTCATCAAAAGGTCCTACATACAATGGGTTCCCACTCACAGAGGTGGATTAAATCTAAGAACATGTTTTATGGGGTATATACAACTCCAAACTACCACCACGCCCCTTCCCTTTGGCTGCTTTGTTGTCGAGGGTGGAAGTATGTTGAGGTACTAGCAGGTTGTGAAGCAGCATAGATGGGGAACAGGAGACCCGGACATGGCAGTGGAAAGGGAGAAGTAGACAGCTGTGAGATTCTTTTTCGAGAGAAAACATGTTAAAGGAATGGACGTGGTATGTGTGTGAGAAAGGGAGGATGCAAAGATGAATCATGGTGTTCTGCATGCACCAGCAGGGGGAAACCAAGAGTTTTATTCCGGATCTGCTAAACCTAGATGCCTCTGAGACGTTCATGCAAGCTTTACCATTGTGGAGCTTAGAGGAGAGGTTGGGGTAGATTTAAATGTCAGCGTCATCAGCATAAGTTTAAATGGGATCACTGTGGGGAGAGAGTAGATAGAAAAGAGAAAAGGGCTCAGTTCTCTGAGGATTTGATGGCATAAAAAGTCAAGGGCAGAAAATGGGTTTTAGAGAGAAACAATCATTTCTTATTCTTATGTAATAGTATTGCTCCCCTGAGAAATTAAGAAAAGGCCCAAAGTATCAGTGCTTATGTTATTACAGTGTCTTCCAGCTCATTGGGACAGATGGCAAAGCACCAGTCTGTCAGCTTGGAGAGCTACCCTGGGAGAGAGGGCTGGGGCAGAGCTCGGCCCGCCCGACGATACTGCCCAGCTGTTGGCTTGGAGAATTGTTGGGTCAGAGGAAGTGTGCAAATTGCCATAATGCTTATATCCTTCTCACCTCCTGCGAGAGGGCATGATTGTTAGAATTTCAAAATTCTGACCTGGGTTTGTGAACTCTTGATAGGCCTGCTTACTTACGTGGTGGGAGAAATGATGTCGGGTGTACAGAAAGGGCATAGGACTTGAACCAGCAGGGCTTGCATTCTTGTTTCTGCTTTGAAATTTACTAGTTATTGAACCTATTGGACTAGATTTCAGTTCTTTGGGTTTCATTTTTCTCATTGGGTGAAGTGTAGGGCTTTCTAATGTTATTAAGTATATGGAAAAGATCTTCATAAGCTATAAAGGAGTGTGCATGTAAGTTATAATAATAAAAATAATAAATTGCTGTTGAAATAGAGAATGTTTACCCAGGGTTGTTGCAAGGGAAAACTGAATCCTGCTCCAGCCTTGCTAAGGCATGTCTAAATTAATATCATGCCTCTAGGGATGGACATAAAACAATTGAAGAAAAGGCTAAGGTCATATATCCAGGAAATCCCCCAAGTGATATTTTGAGCTGGGGAAGGAAGTCAGGCATGGAGAAATGAATCTCCCAGAACCTCATTGGGGGCCAACCATCCACAATCATGTGACTCGATAGAGGGCCAGTGCATTTGCCTTAGTCCCAGACATGCCCTACTGTTGAGAAATTTCCTTGGTTTTTGAGACCATTATGATTAATGGTGGGGACGTGGGGATGGGGTCTGAGAGCATGATGGCAAGCATGAAAGTGTAAGAAAGGCTTTGGGTGTGCGGGAGTTGTGGCTGGATGCTTGTTTGACAACTCTTTCCTTTTTGTGTGTGTGTTGAACTAAACCAATCATACAGTAAAGGGTGCAATTTAATGAACTGGTACAGGTTAAATATATTATGAGTAACCAGAACTAGATAAAGGCACAGAATATTACCAGCCAGAATGATGTGCTAGAATCTCAGAATGATGCTGAGTGCTGACTGGGAAATTAAACAGGTGAGACTTCGCTATTTGTCAAGTACAACTTGTTCTGTTAATGGATGTGCATTGGAGAGGATTTTCTCTTCAAGGCCCTTATTTAGATGGGAATGTTAAGGAGTTTCAACTCTGGAACTGAAGTGATTACAGATGCTCTTGGCTTGTGCACAAGGAGCTGGCCCAGAAGGGAAATAGCAGGAAAGCTGTAAAGTCCACAGGATATAATAAAGTCTGAGAGACAGGCACTGACGACCAGTACACTGTAGCCTCGAAAACCACGCACTGCAATGGCTGTTTACTTAAGGATTCTCTGTATACTTGTGTGATCAGAATACAAGTGAAGTAGTTTGTACTACTCTCCTGAGAGCTGTCATGGTGATAGGAGCCTGAAAGCTGTCACCACATCCTTGATTTGAGAGATGTTCAGACGACGCTCTGACTAAAAATTGTGTCATTTGGACCAGAAACACAGATGCACAGATTTGGGGATAAAACGAACAGATCTGAAAGAACTGAAGATCTACAAAGAAGTTGTAATGGCAGAACTCATAAAGTATTTGGCTAAAGATATCTGGAAGCTGTAGTGGAAAGAGGGCTGGGTCTTTGGGTTTGGTTCTGGCTTAGCCACGAGTTACCTGTGCGGATAAGGCACGTTTCTCCTTGGGAGCTTTGCTTCCTCATCTGCCAAATGAAAAAATTGTCCCATTAGTGTGTGAAATGCCATGTTTTCTTTTATTATTTATTTTAAAATCAGATTTACAAGAAGCCCATCCCATTGTCTTTTCTTGCATCTTCTGATCATGAGAGAACTAATGTGACATATAAATCATAATATCGCATTCTATCTCTTCTTTCTCATACTTAGCAGTCTCAAGTTTCTGTGCACATTTTCCTACTCTGCTTATGTTTTGGCAGTACTGGGATTTTTAATTGCTTTATAAATTCTTTAGGGGGGTATAACCTCACATGTTCTCATTTTTACCTCCCCAGCGTGCTGAACTTGAGTCTTTGAAAATTGGCTCAGCAGTTTTATTCTCTCTTATTTCTAATAAAAACATGGAAAACAAAAGGTTTAATGACCTGGGGTTGTTAAATGCACTTCAGGCTGTGATGGTGAAAGTTTGAAGTTTTGTGCCTTCCAACTGAACCCTGTTGAGTGAGATGTAAGAGGGAGGCTGAGTCAGCTAGCTTCTGGAGCAATTGGTTTATGATGTGTCAGACAGTGACAAGCCTGTATGCCCAGACCCAGCTCACATACAGCCTGGAGCAGCTTGGTATGGCTGTTTACTGCTGGGAAACCACAGCCAATGACAGATCACACTGAAAGCAATCAAGTAATCAGAGATCTAGTGGCTCATTTTGAGCAACTTAAATGAAATTCACGGTGAAGCCTATGAGCTACAAAAGAGATGACGTGCCCTGGAGACAAGAAAATGGGACGTAGAACTACAGTATATTTAAACTGAAAGGGCATTTCAAGATTACTCATCTGGACAATCTGGCTTTATAGGTCAAAGAACCAAGAGCCAGAGAAGTTAAGCAATTAGCCTAAGGTCACATAACTTGCACACTGCAAATTCTCATTAAGCCTGTGTCTATCTCTGCTATTGCAATTATCATAACACATTTGTAATTACTTGCTTCTGTGTTTTGTCTCGTCCACCTGGTACTGCTGTCTTTATCTTGTTTAAGTTTGTCTCTCCTTTAGTTATGTATTCAATAAAGACTTATTGAGCACCTGTGTGCCAGCCATTTGTTCTTAGTGATGGGAGAATGCGATGAACCAAACAAAATCCCTGCTCTCGGGGAGCTTATATTGTAGTGGGCGAGACCTATACAAAAAACCTGTAAATATGTAATATGTCAGATGGTGATGTGTGTTAGGAAGAGAAGTGTATTTGGGTAAGGAAGAGAGAATAGAGGATAAAGAATGAATGGGGTAAGTGCCATTTTAAATGGGGGTTCAGGAGGGCCTACCTGAGAAGTTGACATTTTAACAGAGAGATGAATAAAATAAAGGGGCAAGCCCTGCCCATAAGTGGGATTAAGATACTTGATGTTCCCAAGGAAAAATGTGAAGGCTGCACCCCTGGAACTGAGTGAGCTGGAGAAATGGGTCGGGATTGAAGAGCCAGATCACAGGAAGCCTTTGCAGGTCCTGTCAACAACTTGGGCTTTAATTATTGGTGAGGTAGAAAGCTGCTCAAGGGTTATAAGCAGAGAAGTATCTTGACCTGAATTATGCTTAAAAACCACTCTGGAGACAGAGATAATGTTGGGAGGCCAAGATGGAAGCAGGGAGGACTGCTAGAAGCTATTGCAATCATCTAGGCGAGAGACGATGGTAGCTCGGATGAGAAGTGTCAGATTGTTCATGTTTCGAAGATAGAACTGATAGGATTTGTTGATGGTAAGAATGGATGATATAGGAAAGAGATAGGGAGTTAAGGACGACTAGTGTTTCAAGCCTGTGAAATCAAAAGCATTGAGCTGCCATTTGTTGGGAGGAAAAAAAGGAACTAATTTAGGGTAGGAATCTGAACGTTATATTTTGGACTGATATGTTCAGTGGCCTAATAGGCATTCAAGCATATAGGGCAGGCAGTTGGATAGGAATCTGGGATTCAGAACAGAGGGCTGTACTTGAGATTTACATTTGAGAGTTCTCAGCATATAGATGGTATTTAGAGCCGAGGATTGAACGAGAACACCAGGGTGGCAGTGTGGATAGAGAAGGAAAGAAGAGTTGTCTGAATGATGAATGCTATTCCCCATAAAAACTCAGCAAAAGAGAACGAAAGGGAACACCCATGGAGCCCAGTGCTGCCCCAAGTAGGAACCAAGGAAAAGTGCGTGTGTGTAGTGTATGTGTATACACAGACACATTCACAAAATGAGTCTTCTGACGTGGAATCTATCATCATAGGTTACCCTTCTTTTAGTTTTGCTCTTTCTGGCAGGGTCTCTCTCAACTCTTCAGTAGCCTTTTTCCCTGATTTTCCTCCCCACCATCCTTAACAAAGAAGAACCCTCAGGACCTGGAACTATCTGCAGGTCACTTCAGGGAAGCAGATGGATGTTTTGTTGTTATTGTTGTTGCAAATTATGGGGCATAAAGATCAGACTAAAGGGTTTGGAAGATGGGAGAATCAGGTGGGGCAGGAGGACCCAGCGGGAGCTCTGGGACTGTTAGCTCCAGCCTGCATGGACTGTTGGAACACCGGGTCACTGAGCATTTTTGTCTCCTTTTTATCCGGAGACCATAAGCCACCTTGCTTTCTTGTGGGTGTAGATGAGTTAAAATTGTACTGATTTTCTGCTAACAGGAAAATATGAGCCATGTCAGATATTTATCCG